>JABYQK010000131.1:0-96443 GCA_022606075.1 Fomitopsis betulina
CGAGTGGCCGCAGATGACCAAGTGGCTCGAACGGCGAGAGAAGATCGCCATGTTCGAGTCGCTATGTTTGCTGCTGCACACCTCCGACGCAGATGCAGATGCAGACGAGGACGCAGATGAGGACGCAGACGCACGGACACCCTCAATCTCTACGCCAACATCCGCCCCTCCCCCTCCCCCTCCTAAGACCGGCCTCTTCCTTCCCAAACACCCTTCCTCAGCTCGCCAATCTATTCATGCCATCGCCAACCGCCACTGCGCACCTGGATTCACCAAGGCCCTAAATCAACATGTCTATTCAATGAAGCTTGGTCGACCGCTTACCTCGCAGGAGCAGGAGAACGTGAGCTCTTACCTCCCATTCAGCCGCATCGATACCTTCCATACCCTCAAATTCACAACTATTCCACTCACCGATAATCGACCAGAACGCGACGTTGTGAAGGCAAGACCACGTATAGGCTCAGAGCCTGCAAGGTTTGATACAGTTGTTGTCTTGCATGATGACAACACTGAGGCTACAGGAGTCCAAGGTACGCAGTTTTATTCCAATACCACCATTTGCAAGGAAGTACTGATTGATTTTCTCCACAAGGTACGCGTATTGGCCGCGTCAAAGTGATATTCAAGCTACTGGACACAATCTACAAGCACGGCAGCCTCAATGAGATGCACGCACCTGAGGAGTGGGCCACTCAAGGACCCCTAGCGTATGTCGAATGGTACGCAAACCTCCCGGCTTCTGCAGACCCGGTACATATGATGTACGAGGTCCGCAAGCTACCTCTACGCACAGATGGTACACCAGCTGGTGAGATCATACCCCTCAGTATGATCCGCCAGTCATGTCAGTTGATACCTCAATTCCCAAAACCTACAAAAGAGCGTATTGTAGCTACTGTACCAACTGACTGGACTTCAGACTCTGTGCTCGACAAAGCACAGAAGTTCTTACTGAATAATTGGGCTTCTAAGTATTCATACCAAACTCTATGGTAGTTTAGTCACAGTCTCTTAGTAGTAGCATCAATATATTGTATTCTGTGGAATAGAAAATGAAACATGAATAGCAGAACTTTGAATACAAAGATGAACTACACCAGCAACAACAATGGTCCTCATAAGTACAAAATGTAATGCATTTACATGGGATTTATGCCATGGTTACCATTCCATGCCATTCTGATGGCATTTCATTTACCTGAAAGTGAATAGTGATGTCAGCTGCCTTTGTCAAGGCCTGCAAGCCGGCAATTGCCTTTCGATGCACCAAAAGGCCAAATATGGTGGGACCATACTTGCCAAGGTAAATAGGTTTTTCCTGATGCGGGGACGCCCTCTAATGAATTGTTCCTTCCTCTGCTCTCCCGTGTGCCTAACGGGTTCCCTCCAGCAGTTTTCCCTCACAGGTTCATTCATTAGCCTTTATAGCCACTCTATTTCACTCCTTCAACAGGTTATGAGCCCTGCGCTACACATGCATACCTAGTTGTTTTATCCCTGCAGGATCCTCTCAAGACTACGCTCCTAGGAGTAAGCGTAGCATTTTGCTGGTCTTATCATAGACTCAGCATTTGACAACCTGAAGTGCTGAAAGCGCTAAAGGATTGGATTTCCAGTGGGCCTTTGTGCCATTTGCAAAAGGTTTATCCTCCAACAAGACCTGAGAGAAAGGTCCATTGATGCCAACTCTACCACATCAAGTTCGATCTCGGATCTAACATTTTTTGTGATTCCAGTCGCACCAGCTCCCCGCTCCTGTTTGCTCCAACCCCGCTGCCCAGCCATGTTCACTTGCTGAACGTCTTTCCACTCCCGCTCCTTGCCCGCTCCCTGACTTCAAGAAGAAGTCAACCGAAGAAGTCATAGGGATCCTCGAGAAGAAGGTTAGCGCCACCATCGAGCGCTACCAAGCAATCTTCAACAAGAAGTATCTATTTGAGTTGCTTCTCGGAGATTCCCAGTGAGCCCTCCACTGCTTTGCTGACCAGCTGAATTGGGTCAGTGACAACTTCAACAAGGCCAATCAGTGGTATAAGCAGCAGCGAGATAGTATCTCGTGGGCTTGTCACTGCATTGGCACAGTCAAATTTTCGACTCTGCAGGAACTGCTCATTAAGCGGTTTAGAAAGGTCATGAAGGACCTAACAAGCATAGCCAACGGGGGCTACTTAGACTGGATTGTTTTGTAGACAGGTCGGCATACCTAACGTTTTGTTGCATACATCACTGGAATATCATTTAAGTCAAGCATCACATTGTGGCTTCGTCTGAGCATTCGCTAGATGATAATTTAGAAGCAGAAGCATCAGAATCATCAGCAGAAGAAACTCCATTTGACTGCACAGGTCAACAGCACCTATTTGACTTCACAGAAAAAAGAGACTATCATCAACGACCTGAAGAAACCGAATACGAGTTTTGGTTGTGTGAAGAAGTAGTCTGTAAGAATAGGTGGTCCGGTCCATTCGTCAAAAGCACTGACTGGGGCATACCGGTTAATAACTGGCAAGAGACCAACACTTATTCTGAATTTGCTTCTACAAGTTTCTTTGAGGGTTCTGAACCTGAACCTCAGCATCTTGCTTCCATCCCAGAGTACGGATCTCCATCTATCCCCAGCTCTAGAGTGTTTTCTCCTACACCTGACGTTTCTCCCATCTCGGCTCTCATCAAGTCGAGAGAGATGGACGACAACAAGCCGATGCAGGATCAAATCTCGAAGATCCAAACCATACTCAAGGACATCGTCAACAGCGGCATTACATTGGATGAGCCAACCCAGGCTCTCCTTCAAATGTCAAAGATCCTGGAAAGCTACTCGTCAATGGTGTCGGCCATCATGGCAACTACCGTTCTCAAGGAGCTGAAGGTCAAGACCCTTGTGAGCAAGATTCTCTCCGAGGAATCTCTCCACTGGTCCAGTATGGGACAGTCTGCGTCAAAGACTTCCCAGGTTAAAGTACACAATGGTAACGGTCCTTGCTCTCACTGCGGCAAGAAACACAGTTCGGACCAATGCTGGACCAAGTACCCACACCTGCGCCCCAAGAACAATGGCGACAAGGGCAAAGGGAAAGGGAAGGGTGGCAACGGTAAAGGCAATGGTAAAAAGGCGAACACGGTAGTTGTTCACACTACCACGGATGGAACAAAGGTTACGCAGTCCAGTTTGTCTTCGTCCAATGGTCAAGGTGCTTCGGTGGTAGAAGTCGAGGAGGTTAAGTACACGGCTTGTATGGACCCTTCATGTAGAGTCTGTCCCCCTCGTACTGCTGGTTCTTTAGTAGCTTCATCTCTTATTGTACATAATGGTGCATCTGCTGACACTGGGTCTGCACAATTGAGCTCATCATTCTATTGCCCTGGTGTGAATAAGTCTCATTCGCATCAATTCAAGTGCATTGTGTGGCTCATGGACTCAGGTGCAAGTCAGACGATCGTCAATTCACTTGAATACTTCTGGGATTACAAGCCGTATATGGTTCCCATCATTTTTGGTACAGCAGGAGATGCTAAGATAGAAGCACTAGGATCTGGCACCATCAAAGGTTTAACAACAGTTGGAACAGAGCACATTATGATTACCATATCTAATGTCGCATATATTCCTCAAGCTTCTGGCTGTTTGTTTTCAACTGGTATTGTGGAGAAATCAGGACATACACTTGTTCAAGGTTCAGGTCAGATGGTCATCTATGACCAACCGTTTTTGCATGGCAAAGTTTCTGGCAATGTTGTTATGGAAGCACCGTACAACTTCCTAAACAACTTGTATTTTTCGTTTATGGATGTCCTGGACAGGAAATCGGCAGCACTGCTGTCTGCCCCTTTTTGTATCTGGCATCGCCGGATGGGGCATCCATCCAAGGAAGTTATTCGCTGTTTACCTGATCATACCAAAGGTGTAGATCCAGTGGGAGTTGAAGATCAATCTCCTTGTGAAGGATGTCAATGGGGCAAATCTCATCATGATCCGTTCCCCACATCTTACAAATGTGCTACCAAACCTCTCGAGTTGGTTCATACCGACAAAGATGGTCCTATGTGTACCCAAGCAGTCAATGGTGGTTTCAAGTACTTCATTTCATTCCTGGACGACTACACTAGTCTAGGACGGGCCTATTACCTTCATCATAAGTCTGAGTTGCTCCAAGTGTTCGAGGACTTTAAGGCATGGGCTGAGAATGTTACTGGTCATAAACTCATCAATTTACACTCGGATTGGGGGGGAATACACTTCTGACGCTTTCACTGCCCATCTGAAATTCTATGGAATTGTTCATCAAAAGACGGTAGTGTTGAAAGGAGTGATAGGAAGTGGCTGTCAAGGCTAGTGAACGAACCTATGAGGGAAGCTGCTAGAGGGAGTCCTGTTAGGCACACAGGAAAGCAGAGGAAGGAACAATCACATTAGAGGGCATCTGAGCCCAGTATATATACATGAGAGGAAGGCATTATCTGATTGTACAGTAGGCATATCAGATGAGGCCTGAGTCATGTCGAGTCATAATCATAAACTACGTGAGTCATCATGAATCAGATTATGAGTCATCGTAAAGTCATAATCCGGATCACCGAGTGGATACCGAGTGTATACCGAGTGGATACCGAATGGATATACCAAATGGATACCGAGTGGAGTCCGAATGGATACCAAATGGATACCGAGTGGAATGCCGAATGGAACTCGGTATAATCAGCTATCTATAGATAAGAAGAAAAGGAATGTAATCTATGTATAGTAGTGTAGCAGAACATAAGAAAAGTCCTTATCAGGAGAGCCTGATTAGATAATGTATGAAATAGTAGAAGTTCAACAGGTAGCACACTCACCTCAGCAAAATGGATGAGCTGAATGCTGGAATCGCACAATCATGGAAAAAGCTATGGCTATGCTTCACCACACTGGTCTTAGTCATGGTTTTTGGCAACTTGTGGACTCCACAGACACAACCTACTATGAACCCAAGTATATTCCACATTGTCCCAACCTACCTCTGACTCATGGCAGCAACACCAACAAGCGAGCTAGATTTGTGTGGCCGCCAACAAAGTGAAGAGCCTACTCATTGTGATGATACCGACATAACACTTGCTACTGGAGGAATGGAGCGGTTGACAATTCAATCACATGTGCGTCGCTATCATACAGTGACTAGTCACTATGGTCGCAGTCGAACTCCTTATACTAACATCCAATTGTGCCTATATAGACGTCAGAACCCTCCATTATTGACGACACTTCCCCAATCACCAAGTACAACTACAACCTCTTGCAGAAGTACCCTCCGCTTGACAAGTTGCCAACATCATTAGAACTGCGCCAACGCGGCATCTCGGCATCCTGCAAACTGTTCTATCGTTGGGAAGTCACAACAACACAGGTTGTGCAGTATCTGACCCGGCATGAGCAATGGTCCACACCACCACCCGACAGCAACAAAGTCATCCACTATGAATGCAAAGATTCAGGAATCACTTTCAACAAATTCATTCGTTACGTACAACAGAAGTACAGGCTTCTTATCACCCAGGAGCACACACTCTATATGAAACCTTGTGTCAGAATGCTTGCATTGTGGTCTAATTACACCATGGACAAGGTGATATGGCAAAACTCTCTCATCTGTGGCCACAATCCACTTGCGTGGCCTTTAGAAAGGTTGATACAGCTTTTTAATACGGAGTTCTCCTCGACGGCCAAGTGGCATTTCGGAGCTGGTAACCGCCTCGAATGAGTACGTGGTGCATTTCTACATGTCTCACACCTCTGACTGCTCTTGCTCGTTGCTTACCCTCAGGGAGTACACTGGCAGTAGTACCATGCCCATCAATTTTGTGTGATATTCACTCGGGGTAGCCAAGGTTATGAGGATGGCGATATTGGGTGGAGGAGCACATCTGAGTCGTTGCTTGTCTATGTCTTGCCACTGTATCCACATGCCGACACGAATGATACAGCTGTGATTCTATAATTGGTCTTGCAAGCAGAACTCTCTGTCACGTTACACTTACGAGCAAGAACATCGGCAGCGGCAGCTCGGATGCCAATGTTATGTTTGTTTTCGTCACGGTTGCACATACAAGTGAGACATTATATACAGCTTCGAACATGAATGTGCCACGGCAATCGCCCTTGCACCAGTTTAGTAGTGCGCTACCAACCTCAATATCCGAAACCACTACACCATGTACCCACCCCGGACATAACGTGCAAGCGAGGAAGCTGGCCTCAGACAGCGCAACTGGCATTTTCGTCCCTTCATGTGTACTCTATTGCGGTGCACCCACATATACAGACCACCAGTATTTCACCTAAGGCTATCCACAATCTGCCAAAGATACCGTCCCCTCTCGCAATGAGTGCCAACAGGTTTCCGAGAAATGAAGCAAGTCGGATTCGTGTTTGCGAGGAAGGTCACGGGGCCGTGTGTTGGACGAATGCCAGTGGGCGACGTTGCTGTGTCCTGAAATGATGTTCTCATGGCATGTGGTCTGATAGGAACATATCTAGGAAGGCCGCTGTGTGATCCACACGGTGCCGATGGTGATTCATCACAACATAGTGTGTGCGTCAGTGAGTTTGTGTCCCCCACTGAAACATGAATGGGGGCCACATACTCTTTCCAGAAGACCCGAGTCAGCACACGATGGTAGTAGCGGGGTGATGAACATATCATACCCTGGGTAGGTATGTTCTTGAAACAGGACTCGCGCAACAGCGGCAAGTGTCTCGGAGTCATGCTGACTAGTACTATAACAATCTCAATATGTTGCCACAAAAGAGTGCACACAAATATGTACCTGAGTCTTGCGTCCTGTTTTGAGAGTGTCTACATACACCAACAATTGCAAGCCATGATAGCCGCAGCTGCTTGAAGCTGCACTCCGCGTTGCAGAGGAAATGTGTGTACGACACGGTCCGAAAGAATGGGTAGTCATGGATATGCAGAAGTACCCGGCCCCCGAGGTGCAATGAGAGCGTGAAGTGGTGCACCACGCAGACACGTCACGTACACAGACGTCCACTCGAGCCATTTCTGCACACAACACTGCGAACGACCACAACTTGACACGCTACGCCATGCAAGAGGCCTGTACACTGTGATGTAATATCCAGAGGGACGTCAGAGGTAGCTTCTTGTCTAACTGAAGCATGTCCGTGCATTGGAGACTGCCGGATAAGAGTTAGCGACGAGGCAGCAGTGTGTATACGCATACGGGAGGACTCGACAATGTCCTTGAGTACGGTTTGGATCTTCGAGATCTGGTCCTGCATCGGTTTATTGTCATCCATTTCTCTCAACTTGATAAGAGCCGAGAACTGTGACCACATGTATGCTGCGTCCGGAGTACCAAAATGTGACTTGAGTGCCGCCCACATATCCTTAGCCGATTTCATGGCCTCGTCACCATCCTCATTCTTCTCATAGAGGAGGTGGTGGAAACTATTGTCCGTGTGCATGAGGATCACACCCTTGGCTCGGGTGTTCGCCTTCTCGTAATCTGCTTTAGTAAGGTCACCGGCTTTGAGGGCGTCATCGGCCTCAATAAACGTTAAGTAGCCAAGCATCTGGCTCGACCACACCTTGTAGTCCGAGGACTTTTTGAGGACAGGGATACTGTCAGCCTTCATGTCTGACATGGTGGCGGTAAGAATATGAAAATTGAAGAAGTCTGAGGCTTCTTCAGAAACGGAGGGCTGTGGTAAACTTTCAAGAACGAAAGCGAGGTCAGATGATAGACTTTCCTCTGCTTCTTCTTGAGACGGTGCTAGTAATTCCTCTACATCGTCTTCTTCGAAGAGATTCGATAGATCAGATGGTAATGTAGTAGGAACAAACGATGGAGATAAATTTTCTGGTGAAGCAATAGGAGTAGGAGATTGTGCTCTAGAGCCGGGGATAGAAGGAGACCCATACTCTGGGATTGAGGCAAGATGCTGCGGTTCAGGTTCAGAACCCTCAAAGAAGCTTAAAGAAGCGAATACAGAATAGGAATTGTCTTCTTGCCAGTGGTCAACCGGGATACCCCAGTCTGTACTTCCAATGTATGGACCTGACCACCTATGCTCACAGACTGTTTCGTTACACGGTCAAAACTGGTATTCAGTTTCTTCAGGCCATCAATGATAGTCTCTTAGTTCTGTGACGTCGAATAGATGTTGAAGACCACTGCAATTGTATGGGGTTTCTTCTTCTGGTGCTTCTGCTTCTAAATTGTCGTCTAGCTGATGCTCAGACGAAGCCACAATGTGATGCTTGACTAGTGTATATTTCCAGTGATGAATGCACTAAAAATGCTAGGTACGCCGACCTGTCTACAAACTAATCCAGTCCAAATAGCCCCCATTGGCTATGCTCATCAGGTCCTTTGTGACCTTTCTATACCGCTTGATGAGCGGTTCCTGCGGCGTCGAGAATTCGACTGTGCCGACGCAATGGCAAGCCCACGAGATGCTGTCTCACTGCTGCTTGGACCACTGATTGGCCTTGTCAAAGTTGTCACTGACCCAATTTAGTTGGTCAGCGAAGCGGTGGAGCGCGCGCTGGGAGTCTCCGAGAAGTGACTCAAAGAGATACTTCTTGTCGAAGATAGCTTGGTAGTGCTCAATGGTGGCGCTGACTTTCTTCTCGAGGATCCCGACGACTTCTTCGGTCGACTTCTTCTTGAAGTCAGGAAGCGGGCGAGGAGCGGGTGCTGAAAGATGTTCAGCGAGTGGGCACGGCTGGGTGGCGGGGTTGGAACGGATGGGAGCGGGGAGTGGGTGTGACTGGAGTCACAAAAACGTTAGATACAAGATCGAACTTGATGAGGTAGAGTCGGCGTCAATGGACCTTTCTCTCAGGTCTCATTGGAGGATAAACTTTGTGCAAACGGCGCGAAGGCCCACTGGAAATACGATCCTTTAGTGCCTTGGGCACTTCAGGTCGTCAAATGCTAAGTCTCTGATAAGACTAGCAAATGCTACACTTACTCCTTGAAGCGTAGTCTTGAGATCAATTTGGCGAGGGTGTCGATGCCCTCTTCGGTGCCAAGGATGGTGGGGAGGTCGATGTGTTCGCTCGCTTCCCATAGGATGTGCCGTGCTGCCTCGTACCTGGGGCAGTCTTGGAGGATGTGTTGCCGCGTCTGGAAGGGGGCTCCGCAGGGGTAGTCATCGGGTTCATGAGGTATGTGTATGCGGTAGTACTTGCCTGTAAAACTGTGTCCTGTCTGACACTGCACTACCCTCCCAAATACTTCTCGCTTGAGGCGCTTGAAATGTTTCCTTGGTTTCTCACTCGGTGGGAGGCGGTTGGCCGTCGCAAATCTGCCCGTCGCAGGGTGTTTCTTCCATTCTGCTGTCCAGGCAGTGTGTGCCCGTTCCCTTGCTTCGCATCGTGCAGCTGCGCGTGAGGCAAGGCAATGTGGTGGTGCAGCATCGGTGGCTTCCTTGGCTAGTTCATCGGCCATCTCATTTCCGGTGATGCCTTCGTGTCCTGGGGTCCATTCCACCGTGACCGTGTTCTCGGGGTGGGCATCTAGGAATGCTATGGTGAGTTCGCGTAAACTGCGTGAGTACCCTTGTGCTGTAGAAGTCTTGACTTCGAAGATGGTGGATATGGCAGAGGTGTTGTCAGCGAAGAAGTATAGGTGTCGGATTTGCAGATCGGGGTGGTCGCTCAGGTACGCTGTGGCATCCCGCGTGGCCCATGATAGGCTGGCCATTTCAGCGTCGAAGACTTCCGCTCGCGGGCTCATTGAGATGCGGCATCCGAAGAGGAGGTGGTTTTGCCATAGGGCGACGTGGCTGGCTCCAACGCGACGGCGGCCTGTCTGGTCTGTGAGTAATGAGCCATCAGAGTAGAGGAGGATGCATGTGGGCTCATTCTCGATGCCCCGGATCATGGCCTTGTGTGCTTTTGCAGCATCTTCTTTTGTTGTCCCTTTCGTTGCCGGTGTGATGTGGAGCCGCCCCTTGAAGGAGGCGGCAGTTCATTTCCATGGCGGGAGGGCGAGCAGCTCTAGTCGTTCATTCTGCGGGTCAGTGAGTTCAGCGAGCCGGCTCAGTCGTGTTGACGCTGGTGGTGTGCGGCGGCGTGCAGTGACCTTGCGGTGGGTGGGATGTGGGGGAGGCGGTATCTGTGTTGCGGTGTGTAGGTGCCAGGTGCTGGGTAGTCATCGTAGGCTCGGGCTGTATGCACCCAGCTTGTTGATTCAGATCGCCACGTTCTCACATACATGGTCGAGGTGATATCGGATTGGTGGTATTGCGGCCTCTATCTCCATGGCCGCTATAGGGGTGGTCCGGAATGCTGCGCATATCAGTCGGAGGGCCCTGTTCTGTACTCTGGTCAGTGCTGTTTCCTGCTTCTTCTTACCTCTCCACCATGCTGGGCTGGCATATGTTAGGATTGGGCGTACACAAG
This sequence comes from Fomitopsis betulina, assembly GCA_022606075.1. Classification (NCBI taxonomy): domain Eukaryota; kingdom Fungi; phylum Basidiomycota; class Agaricomycetes; order Polyporales; family Fomitopsidaceae; genus Fomitopsis; species Fomitopsis betulina. The sequence goes on from JABYQK010000131.1 coordinate 10,416, forward strand.
CGGTGTAGAGCCTGCGGATGTGGTCCTGAGAGAGGCCGTGTTCCGTGTTGGCGAGGAGGCCCATGCCGTTGACAGCCCACTCTGCCCGTGCAGCGAGTTGTTTGATGTGGTGGTTGAAGGAGAGCGTGCGGTTGAGGTATATTCCGAGCCACTTTGTCGATGCAGTGGCGGCAATAGTTATGTTGGTTCCGTCTGCTCCGGGTAGTGATATGGTGGGTGTGTTGGTCTGATCCTGGCGGCACCGTGAGTAGTGCATCAGTTCCCGTTTTACCATGTCCGGCTCAAGGCCCACACTCTTCAGCCATTTCGCAGTCGTGTCATATGCGCATCCGAGGATCTGAGTGTTTGTGTCGAGGGATTTTGATGATACGTAGATCGTGCCATCGTCAATGTACATGATCAGCTGTGTGGGTGACGGGTTGTCTGCGAGTCGCATGCCGGAGGCAATGGCTTCCTCGTGTTCTCTTGCAGCCTGTTCGAAAATCTCAAGGAGTTCAGCAGCATATATTATGGATAGAATGGGAGATGTGGGGGACCCTTGTGGGATCCCGTTCTGGACGGCTTGCATCTGTCTGCGGATGCCATCGAGGCAGATGGCGGCCTCCCGATCGCTGAGGAATGTGGCTGTCCATTGGACAAGTTGGAGGGGGATGTGTTTTGCACGCATTACGCTGAGGAGGCAGCCGTGGTTCACGAAGTCAAAGAAACCCTTTATGTCAAAGGTTAGTGCGGAGGTTACGCGGTCGTGGTTGTGTGCCACTTTGATGTCATGGATAAAGGTGAGTATGGTGTCGTCTGTGGAGCTTGCCGGGCGCCCTCCAAACTGGTTGGCTGGGACAAGGTTGTGCGTCGTGACAAGGTATGCTAGGCGGTTGGCGACAATGTGTTCGAGTACCTTACCCATGCACTCGAGGAGTTGGATGAGGTGATATGTGCAAGGGTTGCTGTAGTCGGGCTTGCCAGGTTTCGGGATAGCAACTGTGATCACCTTCCGCCATCCCTTTGGGTGGTATCCTGTGCAGAGGCAATGGTTCATCACTGCGAGTATTGTGTCCAGTGCGACCTCCCAGGCCCATCGGATGGTGCGGAACGGGCACTGTGAGAGTCCTAGGGCTTTGTCAGCCCCTTGGTCAAAAATGGACCTTCACACCTCCTCTCGTGTGATGTCCTCGTGGGGTAGGTCTTCCGCATGTGGGTGGTCTAGATCTGGCCTGTACTCATCTTTGAGCGGCGGTGGGGGTTGGAAGAGTTCATCGCGGAGTGCATTGCATTTCTCGTTGTGGCTTATCGCCGGGTATTGGTTCGGTCCTCTCGATATTGCTGGTGAGGCGTATGTCCGTGTGCCCTTACCCCACTTTGTAAACTTCCAGATGTCCTGTGTCTCGGCCTGCTCTAGCATCTCAGTGATCCATTTCCGTCGGGCTGTCTTGTAGAGTCTCTTGAAGTAGTTCCTGGACTTCTTGATCGTCGTGTTAACTACCTTTGCCTGCATGCCCCAGCGCTGTGCATGTGCAAGGCTCTGGGCTCAGAGGTCGGATATCTTCTTGGCGGCATCTTGTAATCCCTGGTTCCACCATGGGCGTGCGTGGTCGCTTGGTTTTCTGACTTTGGCTGCCTTTGCGCTGGCTTCCTGCATGGCTTCCGTGAGGGCGTGCGCAGCGGCGTCTAGTTCGTCCATTGTGAGTGTGTCTCTTGTATGCTGCAGGGGGTCTAGTGCTTCAGTGTGCATGAGTAGTGTGTCGTGGAAGGTGTCTCGCCACTTAGCTGGGTCCGTGTCCTTGAAGTTGTATCGTTCGCCTGTGATGTTCTCGACTTCCACGGCTCCGTAGTCGATCATCCAGCGGAGTGCCAGGTGGTCCGATCCGAAGGAACTTCCATTATCGATGTGCCACCCTCGTGCGGAATCGAGTGTGGTTGCGGCCGGATTCGTGAATGTGAGGTCGATGGTTGACCAGGTCTTGTGTGTGTGCGAGAAGAAGGTTGGTTCGCCCTTCATGTTCTTGATCCTGTATCCTTGTGTTGCTAGCCAGTCGGCCGTCTGCTCCGTCGAATCGTTGGCCGGTTCCGCAGAGCGGGACCAGAGAGGGTGGTGAAGGTTCCAGTCGCCGGAGATGATGGTGGGGTCGTCCCGTGGCAGCGCCAGCTGTTGCACTCGTTTCGCAGCTGAGTGTTGACCTTGCTTCTTGTCATCATTGTAGATGTTGACCAGGAATGTGGAGGGGTGTGTTGCCTGTGCAACCTCAAGCACCTGTAGGTCTAGGTCGTTAGCTATGTCTGATTGGAGCGTGACAGTGAAATCGTCGCAGTGTCGGGTGTATGCCATTGCCCTGGGGTGTTGCCCCCTCTTGATGGGTGCGACAGGCAGGATTGGGGTCCATCTGGTGGCCATTTCGGATACTGGTCCCTGTGTGTCGTTTCCGATGTTCCCCCACCATGGTTCGGTGATGAGTATGATGTCTGCGGAATCGTCAGCAGTGGTGGAACTCAATAGTGCATGGATCACCGTGTTCTGGCGGTTGGCGTTCAGCTGTAAGACCTGTATGGGCTTAGTTATCATCTTGGCGCTCGTCCGGGATTACTGTTGTTCGCAGCAATGGGGAGGGGCTAGGCTCCAGGCTGCTCATGTAGGCAACCACTTTCTGGAAGTCTCCGTCAGCAAGAGCGAGCGTCGACGTGCACTTCTCTATCCCTGCACCAGGGAAACATTTCTCGAGGGCGGCGACGTCATTGGCTCATTTCTCTTCATTGGCAGCCTCGAGTAGTGCAAATTGGTTGCATTCCGCTGCGGCGTTGCGGTGTTGTGCCTGGCTCGGTGCGTTAGTGTTCGTCATTGAGTGTGGTGTTACCTCGATCCATTCTCAGCGGGCCGGTGGGTTTCCGCTCCTGCTCGGCTTGGACTTTGTGGTCCCTGCTGCTCGTTCCCGTATGGCACAGTTGCGGAAGGTTGCTGAGTGGGGTCCGTTGCAGTTTGCACAGTGATAGTCGTTGTTGTGTTGGAGGTGGGCCAACGTGTCCATGTCAATGTCATCCCCATTCCCGTTGGCAGGTGGGCACTCTGTGCAGATGTGAGTGGCTTCGTTATGGTCATCCTTACCACATATCCGGCACCATTCCTTCTGTTTGCATCTTGACCGTGTGTGGCCGAATTCCCAGCAGCGGCTGCATTGCATTACCGGGGGCTTGTCCGTGTATTGTTTCACTTGGGCGAAGTGGCCTCCGATGGCGAGGTTCTGGACCTGATTGACTAGGAAGGTGGCGTCAGTTTCGGTCTTGAGTGCCAGTACGACAGAGGAGTGTGTGTTGTATATTATGTCCCCGCGGTGTCGCATCCATTGCGGTAGGTCCATGACAGCCATTCTCGCGTAGTTGGGGTTGAGTGCTCGTAGCTCGTTGTCGATCTCTTTTGGCGTGCGTACTGTGCCGGTGCGTTCGTTGTGGACGGGTACTCCGTTGAGTTGGACCTTGTACCATTGTTGGTCTGGGCGGACTCGGGTGCGGCGGTCTCCTGCGATGAAGGGGATAAAGCCATCAGCGAATGCGGCAAGGTCACCGGCAGACTGGTCAGAGTGCGTGAAGACAATGCAGTTGTTGTGAGCGTTGAACTTAACATTCACCACCCTTAGCCATCGGCTCTCATCCACACTTTGCAGGACTTCGTTGATGTGTTTGACAATCTCGACTTCTGTTGGTCTGTCTTGTGGACCCGGGCCGTCTTCGATCTCGACGATCAGGCGGGATGGGTGGTACGCTGCAAGTGGGTTGGTCACCACTGGGCGCGGGAGAGGCTCCCGTCTTGGCCGAGGTGTGATCGGCTTGGAGGTTGCAGTGTTCGTGGCCGGGGTGTCCTTGCGGGCGTTCTTGTTGTGCGTGGTTGTCGAGGTTGTCACCTGGTTGGTGGGCATGGCATCTGTTGTCTCCATTTCCTCGGCCCAGCTGCGGCTGCTGGCGTGCGCAGTGTTGGGCTGCCTTGCACGGGTCTCCATCTCGTCGATCCGGCTGGTGAGTCATTCCATTGTGTTGACAATGTTCTTCAGGATGTTGTTCTTTCCGTCATCTGTGGTCGTGGTTGCGGCGGGAGCCTGTGTTTCCGGGAGGATGCGCTGCACTATTGATTCAGTCAACATCTTAATATGGGGCGGGTACTCAGCGTGGATGGAAATTGTCTTCAGGATCTTGGCAGCTTGTCACAGGGCCATGTCCAGCAGCATCATCCCCCTCGGCTCTGCCTCCCCTCCTCCTCCCTGGGGGTCTCCGATGGGTTGCGCACTGGGTTTGTCTTCCATTGCATCGTCCTCTGGGCGGTCTGCATCGTCTTGTCAGTTCCGGTCGGTCTGTGCTGGGTTCAGTGTTCTAGGCGCCCGTCCTGGTGTGCTGCTGACAGTGTGGCCGACGTCGCGAGGCTCCGTCAGTTGCGGTGCATCCTTCAACGTGGTGTTGGGGTACGGTCTATGCTGTGTGGTGCTTCCACCTTTTTCTCCCTCATGGGGAGTGTTCCCTCTTGTCATGCGCGGGGTGCCTCTCTTTTCTGACGAGCAGGCTTCCTTACGCAGTGTAGCGGGATGCTAACTTACCTGGTTGTTGAGCTGTGAGGCTTGATGCACACAAAGTTGCTGTTGAGCGACTTGGATTGTACTACGCTACAGGGGTCCTTATATACATGTAGGAGACCGTCTGACTAAGCTACTGTATAGTACCAATCCCGATGCATGTGATTCTATCTATGATGCATGTGTTACTCCTGTTACCCGGAGTACCGGTGTGTGAACTCGGCTGCCTAGTTAGGCGCTCTCTATTGTTCAACACTCCCCCTTGCTAAGTGCAGCGGTAGATGCGCTCGAGCATTAAATGGCGCATAGTGCAGCCGACTATGCTGGACTTCTAATCGTAAAATCTTAGTCCGAGCATTTCTCTGAATTTGAGAAATTTGATACGACCCAAGTTCTTAGTGAACAAGTCTGCCGGATTGTCATCAGTGCTTACGTAGAAGACTTCGACTTTCTTGTCTTCTACTAGCTCCCTCACGTAGTGGTAACGAATGTCAATGTGTTTAGACCGACGTTCCGTGATGGGATTGGAGCTAATGAATATTGCTCCCTGATTGTCCGAGCAGATGGGCAGCGGGCCGAGCTTGTAGCCGATCTCCTCCAGGAGCATCTTTATCCAAGCTACTTGTCACGAGCAATCGCTCAGCGACATATACTCAGCTTCAGTGGACGACAGAGCAACTGTCTTCTGTCTTCTAGACAGCCAACTGAACGCGCCGTTCGCAAACTTTAAGAAGTGCCCAGACCGTGACTTTCTGGCTTCTGGGCTGTCTGCCCAGTCAGAGTCAGTGCACGCCAATAATCCATTGCCGCTTTGTCCTTCATAAACTAGCGCATAGGATTTTGTACCAATTAAATAGCGGCAGATATACAGCGCTCTGTTCAAGTGGTCCTGTGACGGATTTGCTGCAAATTGCGCAAGTAACGTCACGGCGTAGCAAATGTCAGGTCGAGTTCCAAGCATTAAATATAGCAAGGAACCGATGACAGTCTGGTACTTGCTTCGAAGTGCTGGGTCAGCCGTGCCAGTATTGGCAACAGGCTTGTATCCAGCAGGGAGTGGAGTTGGCGCAGATTTAGCGTTCTGCATGCCACAGCGCTGCAGCACTTTCTCAAGGTAGGCGCATTGATCCAAATGGATTTCGCGGCCTTTCCGAGTTATGCGCATGCGCAGAAATTCCTTGACGTCGCCTAAGTCGCGACACTCCCACTTCTTCATGAAGCGGTCCTTTAATGAAAGGACTAGGGTCTTATCCTTGCCACAAAATATGGCATCGTCTACATAGACAATGATCAGCACGAAGCGACCATCTTTTGTCCTATAGACGAATATTCCGGCGTCGGATACAAGGCGTTTACAGCCAAGTTCCTTTAGGGACTCATTTAGGGTGCGCCACCACGCAAGCCCTGCCTGCTTGAGTCCATAGAGAGCGCGAAGTAACCGGAGTACTTTGTGCTCTTGGCCTGGTACTGCAAAGCCTTCAGGCTGCTCCATGTAAATCTCCTTGTCTAGCTTGCCATAGAGATAGGCATTACGGACGTCGAGTCCGGAGACATGCATATCCTCAAGCGCAGCTAAGGCGAGGATTAGGCGTACAGTCTCAAAGCGTACGACTGGAGAGAAGACCTGATCATAGTCAAGGCCTTCAATCTGGGAGTAACCCTTGGCGACCAATCTGGCCTTTTTACGACCGTCAGTTTTGACGTCGAATACCCAGCGGTTTTTAGTGACCTTTCGTCCCTTAGGACAGTCAACCAGTTCATAGACATTGTGTTTGCGAAGTGCCTCAAGTTCTTCGCGACACGCTGCCATCCACTCCTCAAGCTCCTTCTTAGGTAGCTTTAGTATATCGCGGAATGACCATTCTCTCGGGCTGGTCCCGTCTGGTAGATCGTTGTCGAGGGTGGGTAGCGCTTTTGCAAGCAGCAACTCGACTAACTTAACTCCCCCTTCCCGGCATAATTCTGCCAGTAGTAACTCAGTGCTTTGCGCTTCATCCTCATCGGATGGGGCGGACTCGACAGGTTCGTCGCGTGGAGGAGGATTTGGCGCAGAACTAGGTCCGGGAACCTGTTGTCTTTGCTGCCTTTGTGGTCCGGTTTTGGTACGGGAGCTACCCGCATCCTCACCGACCATCTTTTTCCATCTCCCCTGATTTTCGATGTCCTTTACTATGTCTTGGGGCTTCCGCTGCTCTCCATAGACATTACCTCTACAAGTTACTGGTCTCCGCTCCCTTGCTGAACGTCGCGGCTCCACTGGGGGCGCAGGGTGTTCAACCGGTGCATGGGGCGGCGGTACTGGGTCTACGGGCGCATCCTGCAGCTCCTGCTCATCGTCATGAACATGACCGTTTCCCCTTTTAGGAAAGTGATGTTTTGGATGATCATCATCCTCATCCTCATCTACCTGAGGTGTGGTATTTGGTTGATTTTCTGGGATCATTTCTTCTCGAGGTGGCCAAACTCGAGTTGTACCCCGACGATTTGTCAAGGGGCACTTAGGAAACATTGTTTCGTCAAACATCGCGGTGGATGATCTGAACAAAACATTATCTGGTGCTCTCATGAAGAGCCATCCGCCAGTGCGCTCTGTAGAGCCGTCTCCCCCAAGATAAATCATCAGCTCCGATTTGGGCGATAGACCGTTTTTTCTAACGTCTTTGGGTATGAAGACATACGCACCGCAGCCGAAAACGCGCAGGTGCGCCACAGATGGCGGCTTGCCGTTTATCAATTCGTAGGGGGTAAGCCAATTAAGGCGACAAATTGGCGTCCTGTTGTAAACATGGACTGCATGATCCACAGTGAATTCCCACCAGGATGGAGGTAGACAAGCATCATGGTGCATTGCCTCTGCTTTGTCCATGAGCGTCCTATTGAAACGCTCAGCTCTGCCATTCTCCTGAGGAGTATGCGGCGAGCTCTGAAGGATCTCTATGCCATTATCCTTTAGAAGGTCTTTGAATGCAGCGGAGACGTATTCTCCCCCTGCATCAGACAACCACTTCTGCACTGTCTTTCCATATTTAGTTTTTACCATGGCTAGGAATTGCCTTGTGGCTGTAATCGCTGCAGATTTCTTGCGCAGATTTACAGTCCACGCGTGCGATGAAGCGTCATCATAGTACAGTATGTAGTACTTGTACTTATGATAGGAGTCTACTGGGAAGGATTTTAAGTCCGAATGAATAAGTTCAAACGGTACCTTTGCCCGGTAGTTGGATGGCGGGAAAGACTTAGAATGCATTTTCCCTTTTGCACATCCTTGGCATATTGGTGAGTCCTTAGGAATCTCCACCTTTCTGGGAAACCCAGATGTATGCTCCTTCGCCTTTGCAAGCATGTCCTTTGAAGGGTGCGCGAAGCGGCGATGCATAGTCGAATAATCGACTTCATTTACGTTCACATAAATATTCTGAACGTTTTCACCCGATTCAGCCACGAGGGTGAAGGTGGTAGTATCCGGGTGCTGCGGTGTAAACCTGAATAAAGGTTTCCGTGCTCCTGGTTCATACAGACTGATATGCTGCGCTGTTGCGCGCAAGTCTAGTCCGTCTTGGAGGAACATCCCTAATGACAAGAGACGAGCCGAGCAATTTTCCATGTAATAGACAGGATATAGGCGCGTCTGCAGCCATTGTTCGTCTATTTGGTAGTTTAGGAACACAGTTCCTTTAGCAATTATGCTTCCTACCGCTCCTTGTTGTGCCGTTTGAGTACGGATAGGAGTCTGGAGATACTCGAATTCTGAGAAGTCTCTTATGTCATTTGTAATGTGCAAAGATGCACCTGAGTCCAGTAGCCACTCATTCGCTGAAAAGCGACTTCTTCCTTTACCCTTACAACGTGAGCACGCAGCATAATCGCGCGAATGAATACATTGTATATTTTTCAGGCCGCTACTAAGTACATTTACAAATGTCAGAGCGCCGTTGTGCAAGTTAGAAGCGGCTGTCAAAGCGCTGTTAGTAACTTGCTTAGGGTTAGGAATTTGAGTGACATACTCATTACCCCAGTCGTCGTAGCCATCGTATGGCTCCATGCAGCGGAGCTCACCCGTTAACGGGTTCCGAAAGCTTTCGTCAACGATAGGGGGCGCAAGGCCTGCGGCCTGCGCTATCATGCCGTTTAACTCGGCATCGTGCGCGTCGATGTCTTCTTCGTCTGTTGCCCAGACAATGGACCTTTCTTCGGCATCGCGGAAGTCGTCGTCCTCGCTGATGTACTCGTCGCGCATGACTTCGTCGATGCGGTCGGCCATGTCGTCATCACTGAGCTTGCTGCACTTTGAGGCGCGCGACTCGGTGTCGGAGGGGACTTCTTCGATGTGAGCAGAGCTCACGACTTCTTTCAGCGCGCGGATTGTTTCCGGCGTGCCAGCGACGTCCAGGTCCTTTGCGAGCTGGAGGGCTTCTCCGAGCCAGTCACCACGTGCGCGCTTCTTGCCTTTGTTAGGGGCTGGTGCTGCGACTTTCCGAGTCCTGCTGCCCGAAGGCGCTAACTCGACGACGGTGCTGGTCGTCGGGGCGGGAATCGACACAGTGTTGGCGATGTGCATTTCTGCATGTTCGTCGTGCGAATGCGGCTTACCACGGTTTTTACCGCCGCGCTTTCCCCTAGGAGTAAAGCCCTTGGCTTTCTCCTTGCCCTTGTCCTTCCACTCCTTCTTACCCGCGCTGCTGCTGCCCTCAGGGCGCTGCTGCTGCGAGAAGGAGGGATTGCCCTTCTTCTGCTTGATAGCAGAAATCTTCTGGGTGGACGACTGCCCCTTGTTCTTCGACTGTTCCCAGGAGGCGGTTAGGGCGTCCTGGGCGCTGCTCGGTGTGAGATCCTTGATCTCTATCTTGTTGAGGGCCAGCTGGATAGCTGTCTCATACCGAGGTGGAGCGGCCCCCAAAATAATTAGGGTTCTCATCTGCGGCGGCAGAGAGAGGCCGGCTCCATCGAGCTCGTCGAGGTTGCTCTGGATCTTTGAGATCGCAGGGCCGGGGTGCTCGTTGGCCGGAATACGGATGTTTATTGCTGCCTTGAAGAAGGCAAAAGCCCCCATGGCGCTAGTCCCTCCGTAGAGCCCTTTCAGGGTATTCCAGATAGTCTTTGCAGTCGTCTTCGTTCTGACGAGCTGCGCGACTTCGACGCTTAGGCGCAATCGAATGCTGCCCATGGCCTTGGATTGCATCTGCATCCATTCGAGGACCTCTGCGCGGTTTCCTCCGTCCGTAGCCAAAACAGGCTCATCGAAGCCGTCGGGTATCTCGATAAGAATCCAGACGCCTTGCGACTGCAAGTACGCTTTCATCAAATCGGCCCATCGGCGGTAGTTCGATCCGTCGAGGACGGGGACGAGGTTCTGCAGAGAGTTCGACATTGTTCTGTTGGTTGGTGGTGGTAGAGCGGTTTGTTGATATGGTTCTGTGAACGCATTATCAGCGCTCTGACTTATGCTGCCGGGACGGCGCTGACACCACACTGGACTCATTGTTTCGGATGGCGACAGCTGAGCTGCGCACGACCTGCAGCCATATAGGCGCAAAGTCTCCCATTGACGTCAAAACCCCTAAGGGCGACGTCCAGGTAAGCTATCCTGACCCGCAGCGGACGCAGCCATAAAGGCGCAGTACCGCGCAGTGTTCAGGGCTCATAACCTGACGAGCAGGCTTCCTTACGCAGTGTAGCGGGACGCTAACTTACCTGGTTGTTGAGCTGTGAGGCTTGATGCACACAAAGTTGCTGTTGAGCGACTTGGATTGTACTACGCTACAGGGGTCCTTATATACATGTAGGAGACCGTCTGACTAAGCTACTGTATAGTACCAATCCCGATGCATGTGATTCTATCTATGATGCATGTGTTACTCCTGTTACCCGGAGTACCGGTGTGTGAACTCGGCTGCCTAGTTAGGCGCTCTCTATTGTTCAACATTTTCCAAGCGTGGGACAATTCGAGGCAGTCGTGGTGCGTGAGAGAGAGATACTATGTCGGAAGGGGAGTTGCAAACAGAATCACTCTTACTTGACTAGCACCCCCGATTCCCACCCAAATCACTTGATTCTTTTTTGTTGGGTGTGATATGGTCTTGTGAATCTCCTGCAATAGTTAGTTCGTCGGTAGTTTGGTGTAGGCTGGGATGGGAGGCAATCCGCGCGAGTGAGTCTGACGAGTGGCTTACGGGTGTAGAGATGCAAAGATCGTCACACCGTGTCACGGCGGCAGGTTCATTCTCCGACACGGCATTCCAAAAGGAGCAAGTACGCGCCTTCGAGCACGCGTTCACAAACATCCGCGCGACGGTTGAATGCCCAACATGAGTGCGACAATCCATTGGCCAAAGCAACTGCATTATGTACGTGAAATACTGTAGAGTCTATGTACATAAGAATAATGATAATTTACAGTGAATTCGAAGGATAGTCATCAAGGGAGCGTGGTAGCGGAGTTTGAAGCTCGTCACGCACTGGTCATCGCGAAATTGGGAACAGACTGGCAACGATCTGGTAAGGCAAAACAATGGATGATCACATATAACAGAAATAACAGGCTGTCCGCAGATCTGAACTAGGTTTCTTTTGCCTAGCAGAAATATTCCGTTGTTGAATCAGGCTGTATGTACCCGACAAGGTGATTATATCCGGTTATACCCCACCGGGCTTCGAGTGACTGACTGCAATATATCAGGCTTCAGCGGGCTCATCATATGCATAACTAGTATTTCTTTCGTGGATTGTTGTACTGTCAGTTAGACGGTGCTCTTGCCAGGACCATACCCCCCTTGACCTATCTGGTCTGTCCACGAAGAGCTGCTGTTTGTGTGAGATCTGCAGTCAGCCTGTTGCGTACTGCACCCACATAATCATTGTTATTCATACTATCCGAGGCTCGGAACACGGCCATGCGCACGCCACCGGGATTTCGGATACAGTCGCCACAGAACAATTTTTTCTGACAGATATATTGGCAATTGGCCTCTCGATCCATTGACTACGTCACATCCAGCACCTACACCACATTCGCCAGCACGACGGTAACCTGCGCCGCTGCCACGTTCACGGTCTACGCCGCATCCGCCCCAGCTTAAACCTGCGCTCCATTAGCGGCCTGCAACCCGTTCACTGCATTCAGGACGTGAGCTGGGCCTGCCGCGGCAGCGTTCGTCGCCTGCATCCCATCCACCATCTGCGTCCCATTCGTCATGCTCGTAACCTGCACCGCAGTGGCCGCGCTCGTTGCCTGTGTCCCGATCGCCGCGTTCGTGACCTGCGGTGTGGCTGCGCTCGGTGCCTGCACCCCATTTGCGTCATTCACGACTAAAGCCATGCCCGTATTCATCGCTTGCAACCCGTTCGCAGCCGACGGTGTCCCGTTCATCACCTGCGGCTCGTTTGTGGCCTGCGTCGTGTTCGCCGTGTTCGTGACTAGGACTTGCGTCGTAGCGGTGTTCGTCGCTTGCACCCCGTTCGCGGCGGTGGCGGTGGCGGTGGCGCTCGGTGTGAATGTCTGTGCCATTGTTGTCAGCCCCTGCCTGGCCCGCAACCGGCGTGTTGACTACTACAACTTACTTCCTGCTGCGACTCGTAGGCCCGTTTCGCAGTAATCATTGATGCGAGGGAACCATGGACATCAGTTGAGGATGCATCAAGGCGTTCACCAAAGATCCGTCTGAGGCATCGTGTGAGGCTCTGATCGAACTCGCACAACAAGCATAGCCTAGTAAGTGCACGTACCGGTTCCACCACTCGAGACATTCACGGGCTTCGTTCTGGAAGTCAGGTGACACAAACCAAGCACGAATTGATCGGTACAACATGTTGGAGTTGCACGAATGGGCGTTCTTCGAGTGGGAGCTGCTGCTCGACAGGGCGAACAGAACCTATGCGAAGAACAGTTGTCAGGGTCATCACGTCTGAGCCATTCCCCAGTAGTTGTGCAGACTTACGTGTGCAGTTGCGTATGCAATCGATGCATCATTGACCTCTGTTACCTTATGCAGCTCGGCATTTCCTGCGCGCTTTCCACTACCCATAGTCACCGGTGCAGTCGGATTGGCCAACATCCGCAGAGCAGCACTCGGGCCCAAAAAGAAGAGAACCCATGCCTGATATCATGAGTCAGTCGATGGTCTATCGAAAGGCTACAACTTGACGCAGAGAAGTATACTGTTACGTACCTGCACAATGAGGCGACCACGAAGGAAGCCGACCCAAGGCATGACAGGGTCGTACAGCTGATCATACATGAACGTTGCGAACATCCAGCTCGTGACTGGCTTGCCATTGACAGTGGCAGTGGCATCTTTCAGGTCTCGTTGTACTCTGCTGCAGTAAGAACCCTGAGTCATTGAGGAGTTCATTCACAACTTACTGAGGATTGTTCCAGTCGAGTTGAGGAGGACATAGCAGACGTCCGGTCACAGGGTGGTTGAAACCCCGAACTGATTTGTCCTTGGTGTCTCCGGGATCAAGGATGAGCCCACTCTCGGCGATCTCGCGCGTAAGCCATACGAGTATCTCGGTCTTGAGATTCTTTGTGTCATTCGAGCGGGCATCTGAAGCGCCTTTCTGCAGCTGCCCGCGGTGCCGTGCGAAATGTCATCATAAGAAATAAACAGTAGTGCGAGTACCCAAACTTGAATGTGCTTACCTTTTCACCTATGTACTTCATACCCGGACCATCCAACATGTCGTCAAGCAACTTTGGAGCCGCCTTCGCCAAAGCCTCGTAGGCGGCGTAATTATAGTTGTTTCTGGTGACAAAGTGTCATCACTCCCGAGTCAAATGCTAGTACAAGGCTGAATCATACTCACTCATCCTTGTACGTTGTCGCAGGTACCAGGTCTTCGCTTGCGTAGCGGGTCAGGCCTTCGTGCAAAATTATTGAGGGAAGGGTCCACATCTCTATGCATCGGGTTAGGAGCCGGCCATACCCGACGTATTCATCCGTTGTCTTGCGACGTTGCTGACGACCCGTCCTCGTAAGCTGTGGTTCCGGAGGTGGGGCAGGTCGCTTCTGACCCGCAGAGGGTGTAGCAGAACTAGGAGCTGATGAGGCAGGAGAGGCATGTTCAGGCGTCGCCATGATGAGGAGACTCGGGGCAAGTCTCGATGCGGACGGTCAGCAAGTGACACACGAGCACTTAAGAGGCTCACCTTATATGATTGAAACTCCGAGATAACGATAGTCGCTGCCAGGACGGCGGTCGTTCTGATTGAGGTAGCGAAGGCGACCGGTAGAGTGTTACCGGCCTCAGACAGCTGAGTCGCAAGGTCCTAGTCCGTGGTCTTGCTCAGACAGACTTGAGTCAGAAGCGCAAGGGCTGAGTGCTGAAAACAGTCTGTAGACAGAGCGAGTATGATTGTGGAAAATCGCGCACCTGAAGAGCCTGAAACGAACTCTGAGACTCAGAGTGTTGCAGAACAAGTCGGGTTTATAGATCGTCCGCGCTGTCACTGTCTTCGCCCGATGCTGCACCTGCATCATCGGAGTCAGTTTGTAAGTCATCCGAGTTATCCGAACTGCTCTCGTCATCTCTTCTATCCAATGAGGTGCTAGGGTGTTGCAGTGGCAGCTCGGGCGGCCAAGCCCCCAGAGTAGACCCCGAAGCATCTCGTGGCTGATTTTCATGTGGGACCGGGAACACGTACAGCGGCCGACTGGGTAGTTGACCACGGTGTCCGATACCCTTGCCAAAAAACCGCAGGATCATGTCCCGGTCTACGAAGCTAGCTCAAGAAGAATACAAGCATAACACAGAACGTCAGCAAGCATGCTACACAGCCATAGATATCACGGTAGAACACTTGCCGGTTCACATAAAATCGGTCCCAGTCGTCAACCTCATTCTTGCGACGTGCAATGCGTGACACCCGCAAAAGTTGACTTGTCCGCCCGAGATGAAAGGTCGGTAGAAGGTGGCAGCCCCGCAATACGGACGCAGGATCGACAAACCCAAATGCGCCTTCATCACTCTCCGGAACAAAGCCAATACGATCGAGACGGCGGGTCTCCCAGCCACTCTGCCATTCAGTGTCGTCACCGAACCACCGAACAAAGAGTACCTCCATCCTTTCCATGCCTCGCGTAGGCTGTGTCACATCGCGCGCGTGAACGTGGTAAATACCAAGGACACGGGCATACCAGTAGGGCTGCGAATTAGACTCGTCCGTATTGGCTAGAAGCATGATGTCACGGTGGTCAGTGCGAGGATTGATAACATCTTGTGCACGTCGAATGTCGTATGTCGTGTAATTGACACGCAGGGTTTGATGTGCGTACATTCTGTCGTCCTTGATCACGACGGCATGAGAGGCCTCTTCACCCATTGAGACGCCTCATCGATGTCCGTCCCGCGGAGGCGGCAAAGCAGGTGACGTTTTAATTTTTGCATAAAGCCCTGAAGTCTCGTGAGTCAAGTGGGAAGATAGAAATGCTTAACATCTACCAAAGCTGCTGGGTCATCTCCCTGAGCATGAACCCAGGTTGGGATATGGATAGGATCCCTTTGGGATCGCGCGACGTAATGATGTTGCTCTGGCAGCGCTTCCTCAAAGTTCGGCTTAGAATCGACCAGGCGACGGGAAGGTGCTGGCGCAACTCCGGACCTAGAGAGCGCGTCAGAAATATCTCGAAGGCGACTCTCACGCCGCTCTATATTTGCAAGCTGGCCAGTGAAATTGGTCTTGTTCGTTCGTTCGAAGCGTCCCTTTGAAGTCCGATGCTGACTCTCCCCCTGAGAGTAATACTTAGTATCAGGCTCCAATGGGACCTCCAATCGAGACGTACAATGCGTGTAGGGTATGAGTCTGTTGTACCCTTTCTACGGATGGTACCTGTGTAATCACCCAATGCATGCATCTTGTACGTATTCAGATTGAACTGTTTTGTTCGTGACTGAGTTGAAACAGTCGCCGTGGAAGCTGCGGGTTCGTGTTGAGAAGGGCTGGCTGTGGGCTGACTTGTCGTGGCATGTCGAGTAGACGTAAGTGCTTGTTTCCGACTCTCTCGACGAACTCGGGCGCGGACTTCTTTGGCAAGTTCACGAGCCTCGAACGCCGCACATGTCTTGGACTCGAACGAACGCAACGAGTCTGCGAACTGCTCAAAAATGTGGTCAGTAATGTCCAGGGTTGTGTCTGTGTGCATCCGGAGCTTGTGTAGGGCGTGTAGCGTCGCAGTAAGGAACAACAGTTCCTGTATCGAGTCGTCATGTGGGGCTGGGAAAAGCCCTTCGAAGCATGGTATGCAGCACTGCAACGGTGCAGCTGTTATCTCAAATAAAATCAGAACCAGTATCGTGTCATGACACACCTGGAGGATGTCCTCAAAGTTCCGGGCGGCCATCTTCTTCAACTCGGATACGTTGCCATCGAAGCGCCGTATTGTGTCACGTCCGAATGTGCTGATTTGACGGAATCTGCAGGGCATCAGAATTGAGTGACTGCCATGAATACTACAACATACCGTTCATCAAACTTCTGTACTTGTGCTGAACCAAGACTGCTCAGAAGCCGCAGAAGATGTATGAGGAGCTGGCGCCAGACCCCAAGATCCCATTCGTGCAGCGAATCCACCACGAAGAGGTCATGGTAGTTTTCGAGTGTCGGTGCAAGTAGTTCAGCAAACGCATTCTACACAACAGTCAGAAAGCAGTACGAGGATAAACTATGAAGCACTAGACCTCCGTCGGCACTAGGGAACACAGCTTGAGAAGTGCTTCGACTGCTGCACTCTTCACACTATATCCGTGTTCGTAGATAAGCTTCCGAGCCTTCGTAACGAGGTTTCTTCGTTCTTCGCTGTCTTGACGGGTATCCTTCGTACGTCGTTCCGTGTCTTCTCGCGTCCCAAGCTTGTGTATTTCGCTCTTTGGCACTAAGCATCGGGGACACGGACACGTACCCAGATCACGAATGGTCGCCAGCAAGACCCTGTAATCACATCAATGACCCAGTACTACTAGTATATGTTCTTCGATGGACTTACTTCTCAGGATAGTCCGCAGAGTATGAGAAGAAGCGCGGATACACACGACGCAAAACTCCGTCACCACACTTGATGACCATGCCATATGTATATGCATTGCGAAAGTTCTCGCCAAGAATCAGCCTCCAAATCGCGTGCATCAGTTCGCGGCGGCAATGCGTGAGGATCGCTGCCATGTTTTCGCCACCACCATGCTGTCGAATGAAAGTCTCCAGTTGACCATCATGTATCTGCGTAAAATATGAATATCAATCAATAACCTAGTACATAGGCGGTGTATGTATCGCACCTTCGGGATGTAAGCGATGTGGTGACATGACCTTGAGTTGGACTTGGCACGCTCGTACTTCGACTCATTTCCGAACATCAGATAAACTGGCCACAAAGAGGCTGTCCCAAAATCGGCGAGATGCGTGGAATCAGACCATAGCATGCACGCAGCCGCAGCACGAGGGAGGTTGCAGTCGGCGGGCGGAGCGTCTCGCAGGCCGGTATGGATGTCCTCGAAATCTGGCGACGAGTACGCCTCGCCGTATACACGTTCCGGCGGCACATCGGGGGCATCCGGTGGCTGGTAGTACTCTTTGAACGGCGTGAGATGGAATCGCGACGCTCTTGCCTTGGTGAACTGGACATCGACGACTTCTTCGATGGGACGGAAGAACAGCCCGTCGACCTGAAAGTCTTTAGGCTCGCGTCCTGTGCCTATAGGAACCTTGATCGTGACGGAGGCCCGTCGCCAGCCATCAGTTGCTTTGAATATGTTATCAGGCCCACTATCACCAAGCTGCGCATCGACTGTGTCCCAGTTTGTCTGAAGCAAGTCGGCGTTGACGAAGCCAGGATCTTGGAGTGTCCCGACAAGATGCTTCATATCGGCACGCGTCTTGACATTGCCGCCTGACCAGAACCAGTCGCCAAGGAGATACGAGCTTCGGTTTGGATAAGGCGCATACGGATTCTCGCTGGGTGATGCAGACTCGGAGTTGGATAGATCCTCGCCGCCTCCCACAAGTAGGTCGTCAAGAGATGCATCCGCGTCTGGATCTCGCTCGGGCAACTTGTCGGCATACTCGCGAAAGACACCAAATCTGTTTGCAGCTGTCCTGGCCGTCACGACCGGCCGTGCGAGTGCAGGTAAGGCTATGGTCTCTGGCGCCATCAGTGAGTGGAGCACAGGACTCGGTGGTTCATGGACCATCTCCGTAGGACCCTCAGGTAGAAAGTCGCGGTAACGTGCAGGCAGGCGATTACGAGTTGATCGAACGGGCCGGGTCCGTGCTGTAGCCTCGGGCAGTGGTATGGGCAGAGGGTCGACAGGCATCGGTATGTCTGTGATTGGACCAAGGGCCTCAGGGGCTTCCTCCGGCACAGGCTGAGAGGGGCCTGCTGTTTCGTCGAGTACCTGCAGCTTGCTGAATAAGTGTATTCGGTGGATGTATTTTGACACACCATTGAGTCTGTAGCACTCAGCTCGATTTGGTCATTGTCTTGAGCACTGTGGGTCGCTTTGGCTAGTTCTTCCATTCGCCGTCGCTTCAAACCTCGGATACCTCTTGCTGCGACACGCTCGACTAAAGTCTGAGACCGGTGAGTAAAAAGCGCGCATCCCAGCTGGTGACGCTGCAAAGCGCGATCATCAGCAAATTCACGTCGACAGATACAGACTGAGAGGTTATTCATTCTGGGATGGGGATGATGAGGGCGGAGAAGGTAGTGTTGTCGCAGAGCCAGCTAGACGATCATAGATCACTGCGTAGCATGTTAGTGAGGCTCTGCATACCTAGACTATCAGATTACCTCGATAATCTATGACTCGACAGCGCCACCTGTGCCCTTGGATGCCAGGCACATAGTACCATGAGGCTCGTTATGCTTGACCCGCTACATCAATTATCACAATCGCACCGACAGCGGAGTACCTTGATCAGCGGATAAGACCATTGTAAGCATTATTCACTCTCACGACGGCAGCAGCACTCACCAGGTTATTATCAGGCAACATATATGGATAGCCCTCGTACAGCAACCTTGACTCAGGGATTCCAGAGTGTCAAACAATGACTACATTCTTCGTTTGCTATCGTATGGGATGACATAAAGTCGAGAAGCTCCTGCGTACTAGGCAGCGAATCCGGCCCATCCATCAACCCTTGCGACTCCTCGTTAGGATCCAAGTGATACATATCCAGATGCGCCCGAAGCTCGACAATTGACGTATTTTGGTACTCGATGGTCTTACTGTATGTTGCGGACAGCCGTTGCTCTCGCTCGAGAGCTGCCTGCAGTGAAAGGACAGCGACCTCGAGTTCCTCGATTTTGGCCTGCATGGCCGGAATCACTGAGGCGCTGCCCGACGACGGCAGGTGTTCAAACTGCGAGATCGATCCTGAAGGCTTCGTCAGATCAGCTCTTGGCCGAAACCCATCGGTGCTCACCGTCGCCTATGAGCGATGTCTGTGTCGCATACGACTGCAGACGATCCTCGCCATCTGCAGATGGTCATATGTATGCATTCTTACAAAACAGTTGACTCTTACCTGACGCGATCTGCTCGCCCTCCGTTCCGCATTCGGGGCTAGCCACACGATCTTCTCCAGCTAGATCGCGCTCCCATTGACTCTCCGTGGTCTGCGAGTCAAGGGCCCCTCCATGCGTATACAAGCTAGGTTCGATGTAGAGTAGTATTAGTAGGCACTAGAGGTTGCGGCGCAGACGGTACCTCTTCGTTCGCTCTGCAGCACGTAGAGCAGCGGGTCGCTGACGCATCCGAGAGTCCCCTTGAGATAAGCAGCGACTTGTGATCCTTTGACGGCTTGCGGCACCAGCAGTGGTAGTTGGGGGAGCTCGATGCGGCCAGCGACGTGTGTCCTTGTCCGAGTCGTCTCCAGTCAATCTAGCTGAAATGGTTTTATGCCATATACACGTACCTTCATTGAAATCCCGCTTGTTTCGACTCGCGAACGAGGGTTATATACTACCGTCCCAAGTGTACGATGGCCTCGGTAGTGCGCGTTCAAGTCGAGTCGGTTACCCGGATTTCAACGGCGGTAGTCGCACCGATACGAGACCGATGCGAGAGCATCGACGATAACGAAGGCGTCATCATGGCCGTCAGCATGACGACTTTCTGCTATATGCCTCGTACTACCTACCCATGATGTGCGAGCATGTTGTATGAGGCTCGAACAGTTATTAGTCTGACGGATTTCCGAACACGATTGTACATACCTGATGGGGCACAGCCCAGAGTTTGTCGAAGGGATAACAGGAATGTGTGGGCATCACCAGTGTCAAGCAGATGGACGTTGGAGGACCAGGCGACGAGAATGCTGTTCTCTGTGAGGCCAGGAAATAACAGATCGATATGAAGACGGGCGGCACTCCCCAGAACGATAGCGGACTTACAATGCAAGTTTCTGAGTTACAATAAGCCACCACCTTTCTCACGACGGACCAGATGCATCAGGCAATAACGCCCTTGCGCAAATTCCGCGATGGTGGCTGAGCTGCAGAACACTCATTTGAAACTTACAGAACATGGTACCTTGTGGTTGTACCGTCAATCGGGTGGGTTGAGTAAAGAGTGAATAGATGGTAGAAATATAATCTGTATAATTCAGGTAGAGAGATGGTGACATCCCAGTTGAGATCTGTGATTTATTGCTATCAGTGCTCGAGTCGCACGCACTGTACGCAGCCTCGTTCCACGACAACTCAAGTTTCTGTAGTATCCTTTTGCAATAGGGCTTAAATAGTGTCTATTGGCATGCTGTAAGAGTCTCGAGAGGTGCGAGTGAACAGAGGCATGCCGGGGTCCCATTTTTGCAACTCCCCACCCTTTGCAACTCCCCTTCCGGCATAGTAGGTCGAAGTCGCGAGAAACCTGACAGCGGTAGGCAACCACGTGATCTATGTTCAACAGAAGTGAAGACCAAAGAGTTTGCACTTGAGCATATCACGCTCGGATGTCGATTGGGATAGAGTGTACTAGTAGATGCTACAAATTAACACTTGATTAGCGTGGCTCGACTGCAGGTAATAGTGGGCTCAAATATATACCAATAACGGGCTCAAATGCCGTACAGTGGCTGGCAACAGCCTAAGACTCTGAGTCGGAGTCACGAGTTGAACGTTGAACAATATCATGATACTCGTCAGTCCAAATCAGAAAAAGGCAATGTAGTAAAAGTCATACCATCGAGTCGCAGTATACGTATTCGATGATCCTGACGAGGACCGGTTATGAAGAGGTATGTGCCATAGGCTGAGAGTTTCCAGTGCGACGATTCTCGTTTCCGTCACTGGAACATTCAACGGCAGAACCACCGCTTTGAGTATCACGTCATGGCACCGTCACTGTTATCTACCCGCGGCTGTCTGCTGAGGATTGTAAGGTGTTCACCATGCACAAACACGCTCACGAACCACTGGCGCATTGGGCATGTGCACTAATCTTACTTGATTGCATACATGTATTTTGAGCATATCATTCGTTTCAGTGATCCGAACTGACCAGGTGAAGACAGACGAATGGCGCTCCAGATGGCAAGACAAGGAACATCCACGGACTCAATGCATCGGTATGCGCCGAACGTGGACGGGGGTCCGGTCAATCGACGCGCTAGCCAAGTTTCATCTTGGATTGCTAGCGTTACAGCTGATGTCCGCGGTCCACTCGCCTCTCGTTATCACGAGCGAACATCCTGGGAGAGAGCCTGCCAACGCAATGAATCAAGCACGCCACACCTGTTGACCAGTAGATAAGACGTACTCAATAGCGCAGGCCTGGCCACACATACTGTGGGCCCGACACGAGTGTATGCATATGTGTCTGGCCAAATGAGCTCCGTACAAATGCCATTCCTAGCGACCCCGCCGCGAATCGCTCGGTGTAGATCTTCGTCAGCGCGCAAGGACATCGCACGCCGGTCTCTTGCAGGACTGCCGCGGCGCGTGTCTGTTCGGCATCCAACGTGCAACGTTCAATGCTACCAATATCATTCAAGAAAGCATCGACAGCGAGTGTGGCGTTGAATAGGCGGAGCATAGCTGTCTTGTAGTGACATACAGTTCTTCGTGTGGGTCATCTGAGGAATTTGGTTCAGCCCGGGCCCCGGGCATGAGCATCTAGTGTGACGTTCGTATGTGGCATTGCGACTTACGGTCACCTATACAGTAGTGACAGTTGGCCTGCTTCGAAGTGAAGAGAGAGGGATGGCGTGGCACATGTGGCAATGGTGAACAATGAGGAGACCTGCTACCGATTGGAGAGCGCATATAAACCACATGGGTGATATTTGGACGTTAGGACAGACGACGAAAGAAGAGCCCCTGCCAAGAATTCCTTATCGCCGGGTCTACGAGCCATTGGTTCTAGCGATGCGCACGTCTTTTCCGTGCGTGACCACTGATGGCCAGGATATTCGTGGCCCCAAGGCATGCCAGAGGTATAGTAGGACCCCTGATTATATGTGGGGAAGCCTGAATCGCGTCCGGACATGATCGCGGGGTCCGAGGGGGGGTATGCCTGATTTTGTCCGGAACTTTAGGCCCCTGCGCCGGGCGAGGCGTGATTTTTTGTCCGGACATCCAGACCCCTACCCTGGCAATGGCTGATTCCGGCAGTATATCCCAGTCCGGACATTCACAACCTAAGATGGTCCTGTACGAGCCTGTACAGTGGCAATGGGTACGGTGTAGCATGTGCTGCATAGCCAGATCTTTCCGTATTTGACTGGCTGGAGCTCCGCTTGCATCCCCGCTAACAGAGACTACGTCAGTTCACTCCGCTCAACGTAACACTAGCTTATTGGGGCCCCAGACTCCCGTGTTCTCAGGCTGTAGGATACTCTTGCGAAGGATGATTGCCGCACGCCTCGATGCTTCGGGCAGCTATGTACCAATGATTGGGATCTTACCATCCAGTGCTCGAGTAATTATGGTGGTTGTTGAAGAACCAAGCCACCTGAGGCTGCATACATTGAGACGAAAGCCCTGTACACAGGAACTAATACTAAGTGATCATTGCAGAGTAAGTTTGATCACAAATACGCCACCAATCATCGCCAGAAATCTGGGAGACCGTAGCCAAGCAACGCACACCGAGTCTGTGCTGGCATCCTTTCCCCCCTTCCTCACCGGCAGCAAAATGCACAGACCAAGTAAAGTCACAGAAATCCATGACGACGAACCCACAGCTTGGGTAGAGTCAGAATGGATCAAGGCTGGGAGAGCATACCCAAACAAAAACACACCGCAAGGCATCCTCAACGCACGACAGCATGTGCTTGCCATTCCTCCCAAATACTCGAACTGCCTTCCTAGTCCTGAGACATCAGTTCTCCTCCTTCTTGCGACTTCTCTACCTGCCCAAGACCTGGACCTCGTCGTACCCAAACAGGAAAACCTCTTCAGTCAGCTCCCACCTACCGAGCAGCTCTCCGCCATACGTACCCGCCCATTGCCATCTCAGCAATATCTCAAAGCCCTTGAGACGTCCTTTGGTGATGAATGGTTCAAGGGTGCTCAGTCGATCATTGACACACGCTATGCCAAATCACGTCTCCCCCTCTATGCCTTGACCTACTGGCGGCAGATGAAGAAGGCACGTGAGGACCAGCGTGTCTGGCGCATGGCAGACGAGTGGATGCGGCAGTGGGACCAGGATGCAGCCGAAGAGGTCATGAAGGCTCGCAATGGCCTTGCAGTGCTGCCGTGGGAGGGCCAGTACCGCGCTCTTGGTCCCCAAGTCACCATGGACATCATGTCGTTGTCTACCATCTTGTCCTCAGACTGGTACCATGATGGGCATATTGACCTGCTCATGGCTCAGATCACTGAGCAAGTCCGCCATCATCCCGTATTAGCACGTACTGTGATCATTGCCGGGGTCGGCTTCCCGACCGTACTCACATCCACGGTGCGGCAAAAGCAGAGCAAGCTGCTCCGCACGTACACGTCAGTCTTCAAGAATGGTGGTGGCGAACGCCTGCTGTTCCCTGCCCATGTCAACGGGAACCACTGGGTTGTGGTGGAAGCCAACTTTCGAAAACGCAAGATAGTCTACGGTAAGTTTATAGGCATACTAGACGCATAATATGCTGACGCACATCAAGGGGATTCACTTGACCACAAGCGGTATGCTCCTACAAGGGAGATAGATTGGCTTCAGGAGTGGTTCCGTCAAGACTTTGGTGGCGCATTTGCTGTTGGTGGCAACAGCCTCGCGCATGGCCACCAGGAGGACGGTTTCTCCTGTGGTCCCTGTGCAATCAATACCGTCAGGCATGCCGTTTTCGGGGAAGCTCTCTGGACTCCCGTTACCCGTGGAGAACAACGCATACAAGCATTTAATCGTTTAGTTGATACGCACCGCACTTTTGTGAGTTTTCCTTGTGGCGGTATTCTTGGACATCACTTGACTCTTTCGACAGCTAGCTACAGGAATGGTCCCACCTCCTTCCAGCTTCGCAAGTTCACTTGTGGCCGTCGTGAGTGAGGATGACGTTGTCGATGATCTCAGTAAAGCAGCTACGGCGACGCACCATACCGCCACTTCCGATCGCAAGCCCACTGACTCGGCGATACGCACACAAGGCCCACGGGAAGCCTTGGTCGTACAACCAGGCGGGATGGTGGGCCCTCATCATACTTCCTCTTCTGCTGCAAAGCATCCATGCAATGAGTCACCGGACCGACTGCGCAATGTAAAGCGTACCCGACTGGTTCAGGCAGATGTACCGACACCAAGCAAGACAGAAGGAGGGCAGGGCCAGCTGTACACAAGTGGGCGCATAGACACTGTGGCCACCGCTGTCAGGGACGCCAATATACCCGTACTGAACGAACCAGCTTCACACTTGGACGGCTACAGCTCCATGCCTTCCCTTTTCATGCCATCCGAAACAGAGGACCTGGACACCAACATGGATTCTGACGTTGATTTGCCATCCAGTACCTCTGACTTCGTACCAGTCAGCTGCTCCGAATCTGATGTCGGCGATATATTCTGCACACCTACCAGCCCCGAAAGTGCGTTATCAGTCCTCTTGCACCCAGAGAGTCCAGCAACGTCTGCAGTATCCGTGTCCAAGCCTCCATCATCACCGTCCTCATCGGGAGCATCGTCACTTGAAGGCCATGTAGATTTGGGGTACTCTGGTGATTCCGAGTCAGATGTTACTCCGGACAACGTCGAGGAGGGCGTGCAGTGCAAGAAGCAGCCGGCCAATAGGACGGGTGTGAGCTCTTCGGCGAAGGCAAGCAGGAAACTGAAGGCTTCCATGCGGGATGGAACCTTCTGTCCGAACAGCGCAAAGCTAGCAAACTTCGAGCGTACTGTCCGTTCCCTTGATAACACAGCAGAGTTCGAGTACAGCGCGAAGTGGAAGGTCTACCACTCACGTTGTTCACGCTGGATCACCTGCAAGGAGGCATACAGTGTCACACGCTTCCGCTCACACGTCAGAACGTGCAAGGTGAACTGCAAACACGTTGATAACGCACCATGCAAGGGCACTAGCAAGCCATTTGGACGAGCAACAGATGTTCAGGACTTGCGAGCGACGGCTGCCACCCACAGAAGGACCCATACACTCGACTTCTACGCAACCCGGCTTGGCTGGACAAAGTCAGAGCTGGGAGAGAGGCCTGCCAGTGTTCAAACGCCAGTCGTCAGAGATGCTCATGCCACACGAGGACGTACAGACCCACCGCATGATGTGCTGAGCAATATTCCCTGTGGTGGGATCACCACGTCCCATGCGCCGCGCATTACCAACTACATTCGCCACACAGGGGCATACGGTGGAGGGGCACGCTCTGTTTCAGCCATCTCAAAGGATCTGTATGAAGGACGGTCTTACGGCGAGCTGAGCACTGCAGAGAAGGTGGTGGTCAATCGACGACAGCGGCATGAACAGAAGTGGACCATCGACCATATCCGGAAATCAGTCTTTGCCGCCAGATGCAAGTGGAGCGTCTCTCGACCTCAACTCAAACTTTCGGGCCACTCATCCAATAATGCCATTTGCTCATCCTGCCTCGACGTGCTGAACTCCAAGCAGTTCAAGACTGCTCTTCGTGTACCAGTTCCGGATCCCAAGGATTATAAGTATTTGAACCATCAATATCGCGCCAATGATCTTGGATACCTCTATGCACGAACAGCTGGCCTCCAGGACTTGTTCGAGGACAAGGGCAACTCAGAAGTGAGTAATACATACCATCCTTGGTTATGGGCCATGCGGGCTAACCAATTGAATAGGCTGGTTCTACCGTACCAATAGACTCCCCGTTCCTGAAGTTTGCCATTGGTGTACACCAGGGCAAGTACGACGACAATCGTGTCTTTCTCGACATGGTACTTAGCATCGTACAGCTTGAGAGCCGTGATGAGCGTGGGGTTGGGCGACAAAACTTTCATCATGCTCCCGCAGTCCGGGAGTTTGCAAATATCACTCTCTTTCTTAGTCCTGAGCTCTACCGTTATCTGCGGCATGTAATCCCACTCCCAGATCCACGCAATCTGAAGTAAGTGCACATATCATATGCCCGATTCCAATGTGTATTGACTAGGGCCATCTGAAAGGTCAAAGCAAGCTTGTGTCCCTCGTTTGTCCACTGATATCGACAACCGTACCTTCGATTTAGCTGTTCGTTATGTCAAGTCCCTCAATTATACGGGTTTCCTATCTCTGAGCTGTGACGACACCAAGCTGCACCCTGCATTACGCACGTACTGGGACCCTGAGAAGGAGATGTACTTTCTCGTTGGTGCGGTCGACGGACCGGTGGCAGTGGCAAATCCAGAGGAGTTGCGGGAGGTGCTGAGGACGCTGAAGGACCCAAAGAACAAGGCGTGCAAGGTACGTTGCTTTGTGACTGCAGTGTTAGTACCCAACTCAGTGCGTCTCCATAGCTCCGCCTCTGGTGCCTTCAGATCCCATTGCCAGACATTTCGACTCTCATCCTTGCTGCGAAAGCCATACCCGACAGTCTGGATGCGGCCACGCTTTGTGTATTCTCGCGCAAGATTATCACCGGCCTTGCTGAGCGCCGCCTCCACGCTGTTTCGTACGCATGCGATGGGACCGAAACCGAGCGCAACGTTCAGCGTCTCATAATCTCGCAGTCGGACAGCCAGATCACACACACGATATAGTAGAGCATCCAACAGGTGCTCAGCCCGGTCTGACAATCATCCTTGCGACCCATCACGGTTTCCCCATCGTCATGATACAGGACAACAAACACGGCCTCAAGACGGCACGGAACAACCTCTTCTCTGGTGCGCGACTGCTTGTAGCCGGGAACTACACTATGTGTTACCAGGATGTTCGTGACCTCGCCTTCCGTGATGACAGCCCACTCTATATCAGGGATGTCGAGAAGCTTGATCGTCAGGATGACAATGCCGCCACACGTCTCTTCTCAGCGACCACACTCGAGTACCTAATCACTCACTATCCCGAACGGCGGGGTCTCATCGTCTACCTCTTCGTTCTCGCGGACTTACACGATGCCTACCAGAACCGTCACATAGCACATGTCGAGCGTGTGCGCATGGTGTTGCGTACGCGGTACTTCCTCGACATCTGGAAGGCTTTCCTCGCCTCTTCACAGTACGCTATGAGCCGCCACTTCATCTCACGCGAGGCTGCCGACATCATGAACATTCTCAATGAAGGTTTCCTGGGTCTGGTCTTTATCTACCGCGATCACTCCGACGGCAAAGTGTTCCCCCTCCTACCGTGGCTACACTCAAGCGAGATGTGTGAACACGTCTTTGGCGAGTGCCGCAAGCTCGTCAAGGACTTCACTTACCTAGACTTCCTCCCCCGGCTGTCCGTTTTACTTCGCACCGCTGTTGCGTTCAAGCATTCCAGCAGCCCGAAGGAGCGTGCTGCGGGATATGCCCATACTTACTACGACATGACCAACATAGATCTGGCCCGGCTGGCGGTATTCCCTACTGATGCTGACATCAAGGAGGTGTCGCAGCAGGCCTACGCCGAGGCTCAGCACCTGTGGCATTATCTCGGTGTCACTCCTGCAGATGTGATGCTGTCGGCGACGCAGTCGCCACCGGTCCCCAAGCTTCCCGGTATCGACTCATGGTTTGTTTCGGGTGCAGACCCCGTTAAGGATTCAGCATTAGGCTTGAATCGGGCATCTGTTACGTTCACCGCCCCTGGTGGAACTTCGCATGGTGCTCATTCAGCTGTAGGAGAGCTACCGGAAGACTTGGAGACCGAGATAAGCGACTACGAAAGCGACGTCGAGTCTATTACCGAGGCTGTGGAGCTTGAAGGACTTCTTGATGCCCAAGAAGTCGCGCCTTTGAAGAACCGGCATGCCGATGACCAGATGTTCAATCTACAGTGTGCCGCTATCGCGCTCACACTTGACGAAACAAACCGCATGTGAGTAGGGTTAACTTGATAACTATTTATTCCTGCTGCTGATGACCACGGTGTTAGCCAAAACATCGAGGAGCTAGATGAAGGCGAGCTCGAGGTACAGGCAGAAGAAGACCGTTATAACATCGTGCGAGCGCTGTCTGCTGCCACAGCCACTTCTGCTACACCCACATCCATCGAACTCCCTATGCTCAACATCCCACCCGACCGTGCCGCACCATCTGATCAGTATCCCATGCAGCAGTCATTCGATTGTTCTCAGCTTGTACAACTCCGCCGGACGCATGAGACAGAACGAGCGAAGAAGAGCGTGCGCACCCGGACCACTCGGTTGAACAGTGGCGGTCACGGCGACTCGGATGGGCAGCGGCCAGAGAAACCTGTCACGAAGACTCCACGTCGTGAGATCATCCAACAGATGTCTGCAATCCTCCGCGAACAGCAAGATAGCATCGGCACAACGAGTGGCCTCAACCGTATCACGCGTATTCAGAACCAAGTTGCCAAGCCTGCAGGTAACTCGGCTAACGCAGAACTGGCCGCAGGGCAGCGGGCAGCTGCAGTACGTGTGTTTCATAGACACATACGCAGACGAGCATCTAACCACCCATCCTGTTCGTGTTCACAGGTTGTCAAGCGGCGACAGAAGATTTTCACGGAGCATCAGGTTCCCTATGCGCGTGAGCTCAGTGATGCTCTGCTGGCGAACCCTAATCGAAAGCAGCCAAGCCATGGCCTCCTCACGGCCGGCGACTATGGCATTATCGTCGACGGCGGACGACTTCTTCTTGGCCGAGGTATGTCTAACTAAGTGTCATGCGGCTCGTATCATTTTGACCGAGGTCGTCTCTCAGTCATCACTCTTTATTCTCGCACTGCCGGCAAGGGCGTCGCGCATGCTTGGCAGCGCAATAGTGCCAACATAGGCCGAGTGTCTTACATCGTGGTACAGGTCTACGAGCCACAGCTGCACACCCAATTCCGCGCACATCTTCGCAGCATGGGACATCTGCAAACGCTTCGTTTCGCTCACATTTCTTCGCACCATTTCTTGCTCAGGCTTCCGCCGGACTCATGCATTGTCCTCAACCACGGCCGCAACTTAGAGGTCACAGTTGCTGCCTTCAAGTTGTATCAGGACCTTCTCAGTGCACTCCCGAAGGTTCTAGCTGCCCTCAAGCAACTACACGCCCGCCGCCGCAAGGGTAAGGCTCAGGAAGGTGATGCTGACTCGGGCTTGGAGGATGACGAGTAGTTGGCGATGATGGCATAGCTTGTTCATTGTGGAACACTGTCTTCTACGAGTACATTACTATTTCACAAAGCCTTATCCCGCGATCCGGACAGAGTTTGCGTGCGCAGAAGCCTGATCCCCTCGTCCGGACAGTCTCGCGCGAAGATGATCCCTAAATCAAAGTCCGGAAAAAAAGTGTGTGTGCCGTGTAAGGGCTGATTTTATCCGACCAAAAAAATCGAAACTTGTGCAAAATTTTCCGGACAAGTACGCCCAAAAGTCGGGCTAGCGGATCAGGCCTCTCCGCATATAATCAGGGGTCCTGGTATAGTGCCAGTTCCCCCATCCACAATCGCCACTACGATCTCTCCATCTCTGTCTCAAGCTTCTGTTGAGGAGTGGTGTCACAGGTGCTTCCTGCTAGTTGGGAGGACCATGCCAAATTGATTCGCTGTTTCCTGACGGGTGTTCAAGTTCGTTACAAGGCATACAAACATCCTACGAACCTAAGTATCTGCTTGAATGCCCTGGTTGCACGGAACTGACGGGCCCCATGCTAGGCAGAGGCCGAAAGTGATATGTAGGGCACGTCTCGCGGTCGATGAGGCGCGTGAGGAGAACGAACCGCGTGACGCGACGCGTACACAAGTGCAAACGACGCGGTTGTGGGAAGGCGTTGCGGGTCACGCGCCTCTACGAATCGCCGCCTGCCTTTGTCTGTCATTCCGCCGCCTCACCGAGTCACACGTTCCGCAAAAAGCATGCAAACATTGTTCATGTCTTCGCCGCCATCAACACCCTCGCGGCCGACGCGCGTGTTGCATTACGGTCACCAGCCCGCCACCTCCTCCCCTCTCGCATCTTCCGACGGCTCCTCGCCCCTCTCCTCGCCTGGTGTCCCGTCATACGCGCGGCGGCGCTCGCAGTACAAGTCGAACGAGCCCCAGTTGTTCAGCTCACCATCCACGTCGCGTAAACGCTCTCAGGGCCAACGGCGACACGTCGCGCTTGGTGGTGACCTCTTCCACCCGGTGCCTGCAGAATCGTCCTCGTCGGTGACGGCTCCGACAGAAGAGGCTCCAAGGAAGGCATTCCTCAGAGAACGATTCAAAGCACGATGCCTGGAGCGCGCTCAGAAGGACCGGGAGCGGAAGATCAGGGGGAGGCGTGGCGCGATTAGTGAGCCGAGCAGTGAGGGTGACGATGAGATGATCGACGACGCGGAGGGCGAGGAGGAGATGATCAATGACGAGGTATGTATGCTGGAACATCGAGTTTCAGGCGCAGAGGCTCATGCTCTGGCGTGGCACAGCTCTTTCACCGGCTCGTCGCGAGCGGGAAGCGAAAGGAGCAACACGCATACCGCGTTTCGTACCAGCGCGACGTCGGCTCCTCGTTCGATCCTGTCTTGGTGGAGGAAGCGGATGCGGCGGAGTGGGAGCATGAGGACGGTATGTCCTTGTATGCTGCCTTTCTACACAGCCATGCCTGACAATGCCCCTGGGCTTCCAAAAGTACAAGAGCCCACTCCGTACGACCTCGAGGAAGAAGAGCTCGCCGAATACGCTGCGGAGTACGAGCTACACCTCGAAGACATCAACGCAGACGAGTTCTTCACATATAGTGACATCGACGACTCTCCCGTGGGCCACTCTGCTGAAGACGACGATGTCGAGATGGTTATGTGATTTTGTATCATATTGTATAGAGTTGCTTCACGCTTCGATCTGACAACATGTGTATATGTACCCTAGGATGCAGGATAATCTTCATCGTGTCAATTGCTCTCGTGCATTCGAAGCTCAGGTCACCTTCGCGTGAAAGCAGCCAGGGGTATATGCGTTGACCTTCTCCATCTCATTGTATCCCCGTTGACAAGGTTGATCCCCCATGCTAACCCCGCCTGAAGGACCGAAGGCGAGGTGAAGGTAAATTGGCGGTGGGCTGACAAAGAGGGCAGTACGCGTGACGTCAGCGTACCAGCGGCAGCTTTGTTTTCCTTTCCGGGCTAACCCGAATGTTATTGTCCGGTGTTGTCATGCAAAGTTAGAGACAGAACATATCTTCATCCGGACTAGCCTCATATACTCGGTTCGTGGTATGAAAAATGTTCATCTCCGATGATTGAAAACAATCTTTTGCCAGGGCGGGAGTGTGCGCGCCAGCCACATAGCTTCGGAACGTATCCTTCGAGGACACCGCCAACACAACTGCATGCACTGTGGACGGCGACTCGGAGCTTCCAAGCACCAAAGCGATGTTCTCATCACGTCGGCGAACTTGAAGTAGTTCATCGGAACAGCAAGTTGAGTGATGGTGCGCGCACTTAGTTTACCGGAGATGGATGCGTATAGTAGGCGCGCAGTGTGTCCTACCAGTGCAGATCGTGAGCCTTATTTCTTTCTACCCACTGTGCATGTCGCCGGGTTCATCTCATCCACTTTAGCAACCTTGTCCCCCGCTTGATCAGATGGCATCGTCTGCACCCATTCTACTTGCGATTTTAGGCCACCCCTTTGAAGCAGCAGCCTACTCAATACAGCACGCAAGGCAGTAGCTAGACAGATGCATCCACTGCAACTTCCAATCTGGTGGGCATACTTGCATGACAGGACTCAATCCAACCTCCGGATTAATTTGCCGAGGCTTATCCGGCGAGCTCGACGGAAATGCGCACTTCGTTCCTTGCCTCCGGACGCCCAACCACAGCCTCAGCACATGCGTTGGGCCTACATGGACTATTCGTGCTGGTGCATCAACTCCAAGCCTCGTGCCATCTAGGCATCCCATACGTCGGGATAACGTAGTCGTTTGCAAGCCAGCGCCGGTGTCTGCCCATCTTCTCCCACCACCCGGAAGCCGGAGGCCAGAATAACTCGTGCGTCGCGCAGCCCTTTTGAGAAAATCGGACGAGCTGACTCTCTGGGTCGTGTTACATTTAGGCGTACCCTCGGTTGCAGACGTAGACGTAGGGCGTCCGATGGCCGTCCGGCGACCCTTGGTGCCCCACAGGTCGATCTCGGAGATGAGGGTAGGGCAGGGTTCCCAGACATCTCCATTGAATACAGTGCGAAATGCTCAGTGCGAGCGCTGGCCTGCGATGGGATGAGCGTCGTCCAGCTGTGCATCAGCCATCGCTGGCGTTGATTGTACCTCATGACCGCGGTCCCCTATGCTTCTTCAGGCTGGTGCCTCAGGATCGGGATAGCCGCGACCATGCTGCTGCGTGACTCGTGAGGAACCTCCTATGGTTGAGACCCCCACATGCGGCCTCGGAGAAGTCGGCCTCGCAAGGTTACGCCTTCTCTCGTGCTAGACAACCTGCGGGACCGGGCGATGCGGCTATCTGCCGGCGCTCGATGGAGAGCTGGGACGTACGTAACGCCGGTTGGGCAACTCGCTAGCTCTAAGTTAGCTAGCAGCTCGTATTGCCACCGTCCGAGCCGCCTGCCTGTCCTTGCGGCGGACGCACATCTGCAATCTGCATCGAACTCCTCCACCCTCACACCTCCACAATCAGCAGCGCTTCGAGCCCACTGGCAACCGCCACCTGGGATGATGAATGTCAGACAAGATACCGGCTTAGCCACGCGCGCGTGACAAAGGTATTAAACCCGCACTTCTCTAGTATCGCTGTGATCCCTCCCTGTTCTCCACAATGTTCGCCTCCCGGCATCACCGCACAGACTGGTCAGTCTTCTCGTGCCTATGCTAGCCTTCCTCTGTACTAAATAACCCACTGCGGCGGTAATGTGCTCCAAACAGTCTACAGAAGCAACACGAACTCAAGCACAAGCGCAGCGCTCTTCTTCCGATCTATTCGGAGCCCCTCACAGACGACGACCAGAAGATACTCTCCCTTTCGCTCTCCCAAATTGCGTCAGAATGCAATGCGTACACCGTATCACCAGAGGTCGTCTTGCATGCGTATGGCAAGCGTGCTCTTCTTGCACAAGATGCGACAAATTGCCTCAGCGACATTTTGATCGACAACGCAGAGAGCAGCATGTGCAAGCGAACGGGGTCGCTGGCCGGCGTTGTTGTCAGCATCAAGGATTGTATCGACATAGCGGGATACGACACGACCCTCGGCTTCTCCTCAAGAACGGGCAGGCCTGCGACTACATCTGCGCCATTAGTACGGCTGCTCCGAGATGCTGGCGCGGTGATCCACGTGAAGACAGCCGTGCCCACAGGTCTACTTTCCTTCGAAACTTCCTCGGATGTCTTTGGAGAGACTCTCAATCCCTACAACCGCGCGTTTTCACCGGGCGCGTCCACGGGCGGGGGCGCTGCCCTTGTGGCATACCAAGGCTCCGTTATCGAGGTCGGCACTGACATCGGCGGGAGTACGCGGTTCCCCGCGGCATACTGTGGTGTCTTCTCGATGAAGAGCTCCGTCGGACGCTTCCCCTCCGAGGGCTGCGTGCCCTGCATGCGGGGCCAGGAAGCGTCACCAACAGTGACTTCGCCCATTGCGCGGACTCTCGATGATCTGCGTGAATTCTGGAAGCGAGTAATAGAGATGCAGCCATGGCTGTACGATCACACCGTACGTCCGCCGCGGTCACATGCCGGGCCCAGTACTCGGACGTGCTCGCTGACCGGTCGCGCTTCTCCCACAGTGCATGCCGCTTCCGTGGCGCCCGGTTGATTTCGTGCTCGCTGCGCGAAAGCCGAAGTGGGGCGTGCTTTGGTCCGATGGTAGGTGTTCCCGCTGCCTGATTGACACTGAGTGCGCCCTGATTGCGCCCGGATAGGTATCGTCCCTCCCTCATCCGCATGCCGGCGGGCACTCCAAGAGACCGTCGATTCCCTAAGGCGAGCAGGGCATGAAGTCGTGGACTTGTGCGTAGTCCTCAATGATCTCTCTGGGACCGACAGTGACAACACCGATCCGCCAGCACACCTCCCTCCACGCTAGAAGGCCTCAAAATCGGCTTCCAGCTTCTCTTCGGCGATGGCGGCGAGTACACATATTCGCGCACGTCGACCGTATCGAAGCTGACACACGGTGCTCCTGGACCAGGTGTCGCTCTGCACGCCGCGCGGCGCTCGGGAGAGTCGATGAATGGGGCACAGCACGCTACGCAAGTGTTGCTCTCGCTCCCTCTCTGGGCAAAGAAGTTCCTCGCGTTCATGTACCGCGCCCTCTCACGCCCAAAGGGCCGCAACGATCCTTGGGCAGCGCTCATCGAGGTGTTCCATCCGAAGACCGTCGCGGAGGAGCACACGCAGATCGCTGCGCGGGAGGAGTTCAAGGCGGCGTGGCATCAAGCATGGCGCGACCACAGTGTAGACTTCGTCCTGACAGTTCCACATGCACTCCCGCCCGTCCCGCGCGGCGGCACTGGTACAGCGAGCCTGGTGTCCGCGAGCTATTGTTTTCTCTTCAACATTGTGAGTGCTGCTCAGCTCCTCGTTCACACCCGCGAGCTCACGGCGAGGCCCGACCCAGCTCGACTACTGCGCCGGAGTTGTGCCAGTGACCTATGTCGACCGGGCGCTCGACCGGCTCCCCGCCAACTTCAAGCACAGCCGTGAGTACGCGCAAATGAACGACATCGCACGCGGTGTATACTCGTTGTATGATCCGGGAGCGATGCACGGGCTGCCCGTCGCAGTACAGGTCGTTGGGCAGCGGCTGGAAGAGGAGAAGGTGCTCGCTGGGATGGCGGAGGTTGAGCGCGCCCTATGGGACGCAGGGCGAGGCTTTGTACCGAAGCGTTTCTGACCTCAGGTCGTCTCCTGTGCGCTCCGGCGGTGGCAGAGGACGAGTAGGTCTTCCTGTCCAGCGTGGGTAGAAGTGCTTCAAGTTAATGTAGGCGGAATATTGTATAGTTTCTGTACTAATGGATCACAGGGTCATTCGGACGCTTCATTTCATAGTGATAAAGTTACATCCTTATGACTACCAATGTTTCTTGGTTATATGGGCGTCACTTGAAACTCGAGGCTTGAGGTTTGGGGTTCTATCTCGTCTCTTCCTGATGTATAATCTCAGTTGGATGTATATAAATATATACATGTATTGTCGCTCACTTGCTGCTGCGTATTGTCGATTTACATCTCATTGCCTGTATGCCAAATGTTGTGATGGCAATGATAAACAGTGCATTACTCGAATACGAAAGCATTCGTTCCAGCCAGAAGCTATTTGTAGTTAGAAATACATCCATACAAGACGAAGATATGTAAAGGGCGTTCGCACCCAGTATGTCACAACTACACCGTTAATAAATACTGTATGTCACAACCAAGGCAGTAACAAATAAGATAGCGCTTGAGTACATTCATCCAAATGCTCGGAACCTCATGGCTTTCTCACTCTACGAACCAAGCCGTCCAGGTCTTCGGCGAGGTCCTGCGGAGGGGAGTGCGATGAGTGCCCCGCACGTGCGACGCGCCCGATAGATCGAGGATGCTCACCCCTCAAACGACGGCTCCGTGCACACGACCTGCTCGATCCGGCTCTTCAACCACTTCAGTACGTCCGGGCCCAGCGTCGCGCAGTCGTGCAGCTCGAGGTGGTGGAGGCGCGCGGGGCCGAGCCCAATGCCCATGGCGCCGCCGAGCATGTCGGGGTTGCGCGCCTCGACCATCTGCACGAGCTTATGTACACCATCTGTGTGCGCATGGCAGCCACGCAGCGCGAGCATTGTGAGGTTCGGGCAGCAGTGGTCCGCCTGCACGTGCACGGCCCCGGGTCCCGGTGCCTCGTCGTCCGGCGCACCGAGCGCGGTGAGCAGTGGCTCAAACGGCGCACCGCCAATCTGGAGCGTGCGCAGATGATCGAGCTCGCTGAGGAAGTGCCATGTCGCGACACCCGCCCCGCCGCCGTAGTAGAACGAGCTCGATCCGGAGCAGAGCGTGTAGCTCAGGGAGAGCCGCGTCAGCGGCGGGTTGTTCGAGCGTGCGAGAAGCGCGGAGACGGTGTCCTCGATCGGCTCGCGGGCGTCGATGTCAAGGATGAGGACGTCCAATGACGGGAGTACAAACGCGTCCGCGAGGCTCGACAGCAGGTAGTGCCCGCCCAGCGTGAGCGACTTGAGGTCGCGCAGCACGGTGGGTGTCAGCGGCAGCACCGGAGGGTTCGGAGAACTAAATTGCAACGATAGCACCTCCAATTGTGGGTTCGACGTGACCATGAACATCACCCGATCCAGAGCGGGGTGCATCGTCGGAAGCGTCCGTATGGAGAGTGAGCGCAAGTTGCGCAGCATTGGCGAGGACCACTTGAACGGAACGTTGTTGAGCGTCAGCGACCTAAGATTGCCGATGTCGATGACCATATTTGACGGCGCGGACGGCAACCATTTCCAATCGCCGTAGAACGCCGGCTCCGCGGCGGACACCTCGAACTCCTCCAACAGCGGTGCGTCACCTGCGATCGCCGTTAGTGACGATCGCCAGGGGTGCCGGTGAACGACACGCACCTTCGATCGCGCGCAGCGCCGTCACGGATGTAAACTGCTTCTCGAAGCGGAACACGAAGCGCTTCCAGCGATGCATCTGTTCGACCAGATAGAAGAAGGCGATATGGCCCCAGTGCATATTCTTCTTGCTCCGTTGATGGTTGGATGACCTCTCGCGCTCGCTCGCTACGAGAGGCGGCATGCCCCACAGGTCGTCGTTGCCTTGCATCACCGCGGTGGCCCCACCGTGGACGTGCTGTGCTCCTGGGCCCGTGGCGCCCATAGCCTGCGGCGGCTGGAACAGCTGGATATTTGGTGTTGGAGGCACCACGTATGTTGCCGTGGCGCCCCCCGGCCCACCATGGGTCGGTGGCGTTGGCGGCGGGATCCAGCCCCATTCTGACAAGGTGGCGGCTGGTGGCGAAACACGACGCCGGGAAGGGGTTTCGTTTGAAGACGGATGCGAGCGCAGGAGGATTTCAATGTCTAGAGGTACGGTGGAACCTGAACGTTCGAGCCACAATCGGATGGTATCGGCTGAAGTCGACTGCGTCGTGACTAGACGAATCTAGAGGACAGGTCCGTGAGCGGGCAATGCGTACACGTCTTGAACACTCACCTTGGACCACATGGTAGGCGTGGATAGGACCTGTCGACGCCACAGAGTACACACCGCCGATAGAACCCATGCACAACAGGGGTACTCTTCGAAATTGAGCAGGAATATGTATCGCAGCAACTCGTGCGGCAGACGGCGAATCGGTGCAACATACGCCAGTGTGTGGGCGACCCGCTCTTGAAGCTCATCGCGCTCCTTCTCCAGCTCACGGATCGCACTCTTCGCGATTGCGACGGTCCGTGCGAGCTCTTCTTCGGCCGTTCGGATTCGGTCGGAGAGAGCTTGTACCGAATCTTGTCTCGAGCTGAGCTCACGGCGAGCCTCCGCGAGGCTTGCCTGCGTTGGTGGTTCCGGGAGTGCCGTGGTGGGGTTGTAGGGGGCCATGAGAGGAGAGGACAAGCCGTGGGTTGACGGCGCTGTGTCAAAGGCACATGAACGATCTCAGATTCATTCTTGCGACAACGCTCGCGTTAGGCGCCCAATATTGATTGCGTCACCACTGTTACAAAACAAAAACACAAGCAACTTTCTTTCCACAGGCTTCGGGAGGTGGTTGGCAGGAGGGTTAGGAAGTAAGAGGAGCGGAGGCACAATGTGCTGGGAAATGAAAGACAGGAACTTCACCAAAAGCGCACACCACAGATTTCTCATTGTATAACATACCTGTGTGATATGGTACATCCGAGTCTTGCTGGATTGTCGTACCACTGTTGAGTTGAGTGGCTGTGAATTGCCGTCTATATTTGCCTCTGGCAACCAAAGCGGGTTTACATGGGCTCTCAGTATGACCCGGAGTAACACTCACCAATACATTAGCACAATAGTGGAAGTGCATATATGCGGCCTGAGCTGCACCAGGTACATGTGCTCCGCAGCCCCGCTGTTAGGAGGAGGCGATGGGGCAGAGGACAGCGGGGAGAGAGCGGCAGGGAGAGGGCCAAGGCGGGTGAATGATTGTTGGCAAAACATGGCCGGCGACATGGGAGATCGTGTGCAAGTCGCAACTCAGGCTCAAGACGCGACTGCCAGACCCTTGATATATGTGCGCACGTGCCAAGGTGGCTTAAATGCGCGACACGCGGAGTCGCGACTCACACTCACGCGAAGTCTGCGTTGAGTACGTCGAGTACTTGAGTCCGCAGGGCGAGGAGTTGAGAGATATATAGACAGGTTGCGTTTTGCATGTGATACTAACGCAGAAGCATTCGGGTCGAAGCAAGTGAACTGTTCTATTGTGACATTGCAGCATCCGAGAAAGTACGAAACATCTTCTAATCTCAAACTATCGCGGGAGACGTAAAACTACAGGTCGGCAATGCATACGCACAGGAAAGTATCATACACGCGCGCGACTGGCGGAATAATAAGGTATCAGATATGCATGTGTGGGCGGACGAAGCAGCATGGGAAGGGGCGTAAAGGGGCGTAACATATGCACAAGTCCGTGATAAATAGGTGATGCGCACCGACAACTCCAAGTCAAAATGATACACTTGTTCTGTTCTTCATCCATTCATTCACAGCGCAAGGGGCACCTCCACATCTTCGTACCCCTTGCCCGTCCACCGTCGCTCGAGGCCGACACGCCCGGTGCCGTCTCCGCTGACGTGCAGCCACGCCTCGAGTCGCCTCCCGAGCTCACCTCCGCGCCCGCCACAATAGTCCCCTGTCCCCTTGAGCAGCTTCTCCTTCTCCTTCTCAATCTCCACGACTTTCTTTGCCATCGGGCGCTTCGCCGCGCCCTTCTTCCCCGCGCGATCTCCATCGTTGGAGGCGGCGTCCACAAGCGTCGGGCTCGCGCTGTCCTCGCTCCCGCCCTCGTCGTCCGCAAGCGCAGCCTCAGGCTCGGGCGTGTGCACGCCACTCGTCGCCTCCCAGCTCTTGAACCATTCCTCTTCTTCTTCCTCAGGACCGAGAATACTGTCCACGAGACCCTCCTCCCAGCCGTCCCACTCGACGCACCGATGCGCGAGCCGCAACCGCGCGCCCGTCGCCTCGTGATGCAGCCACTCCTCCCCGACATGCATGACGTCGATCGGCGCGGGGTGCCCGTCGCCGAAGGACGGAATCACGATCGGGAGCGCGGACGCTGCGAAAGGCGGAAACGCTGTGGGCCGTGCAACGAGCCGCTCGACGGTGGCGCGGAAGAGCTTGGAGGTGAATGGCGAGGACTGGAGGAACGTAGGGACATGCGCGCACGCCCAGAGCGGCCGGGTTGTAGTTGCCTCCCAGTCGATGATGCATGTCTGCGATGGGCCGGTCGTCAGCGAATGCGAGTTGTCAACATAGAGGGGCCACTTACGATGCGGCTGTGGTCGTACTCGTCCACGAAGACGTTCTCGAGGCTGAGGTCATGGCAGTCGAGCCCGAACTCCTCTCTGCCCCCTCCACCGCCACCATCCCCCTCGTGCTTCTCGCTGCCAGGCGCGGGCCCGCCGAGCCTCTCCATCATGCGCACGACGCGGTCCATCTCCCTGCGCACCTTCCCCTCACGCTCCTTCATATGCGCAACGAGGAACGTCGAGCGCTGCATCCGACGGTAGTCGCGGTACATGCTATTGGCCGGGCCGTCCCACTCGTCCTCGCTCTCGTCCCAATCCCATTCCTCGCTCGTGTCACTCTCGTCGCCGGGCAGCGCTGCGACGTGGTGGTGCCGGCTCGCGTCGACCTCGGCCGGGTCGAGATGCAGCCGGTGCGGTGCCGCCTGACCGGCGTTCTCGCGCCGCACGCCCCGCACCTCGCGCTCTGCGCACGCCTTCAGGTACGCGTCCATCGTAGGCCACGGCCCGCGGTCCATCTCGCCCGGGTGCACGAGCTCGCCGCGGTGCGAGCCGAAGAATGGCCAGGACACGATTGGCCCGACGTGGAATTGCGAGCGCGCCGCAGAGGGAGTCGGGGCTCCGGTGGACCCTGCTGTGGACAGCGGGGCTCGGGTCATAGCCGGAAGATAAGACGCTACCGTCGGTGTGGGTGCGGCCGATGAGAGCCATGCAGGCGAAGTCGCAGAGCTAGGATTCGGATCTGGTCCGAGGTAGAGGGAGCCGATGCCGGGGAATCGATGTGCGAAGAGCGGGATGATGAGCTTGGCGACGTTCTCCATGAGCGCTACAAGCGTCTCGTGAGGCATCGAATGGAAGACAGTCGATAATGGAATCCCTCGTGCCTATGAGACCGATGAGTTTGTGTCGCACGCTGAGAGAACTAGCACGTACTTTAGACATGATGATGTACTCACCGCCGAGGCGGTTATAAGGGTTGGCGTCGTAGTGGTACACATCCGGCACTGGGATGTCTGTGCGTTCGCGCAAATACTGCATAGTCGCGATTTCGGACTCTGTCTTGAGCCGTGGCATGTACCGGCGGGCGACACGAGCGATCACCTCTTTGCTACTCACGAGAGTGATTGAGTATGCCTGTAAAGTGAACGTGTGAGCCATTGGTGTGAGAACAGGTCGCGAGAACAGACGGCAGCCGCAGCTGAGAGTCTGTGGGTCTTCCCACATCAATCTCGGCGCGGCGCATGCTAACCTAGAGTCAAAGCAGTCGAGCGATTCAATGAATACGCGCACGAGACGGGAACCAGAGCACAAGCCATTCACAGTTTACACTTTAACCTCAGTACTCCGGTCCCGGGGTCGTTATGCTCTCTCCCGCGTGCGCAGCGTCGGCACTAATAAGTGCAATACACCTTGTCATTGGTGGAATGCATATGCATGATCCTCGTCCGAACAAGAATCGTGCGACGGGACTCGACTCGTCCGGACAAATGTAACCGTCCGCAAGCGGATGCGTGATGCATGTCCGGACGTGGTCAAACTCAGGATCAGGCCTCCCCACCAATTGGCAGGGGTCCTGTAGCAGCCAGGCCAGAGAATCACAATAGCCACTCACCTTGTGAAATGTGCCCGCCCCGAGGAACCTGATCCTGACAACATCCTCGCCCATCTTTTCCTGGACGATATCCTTCAGAAGTTTGCGGTCGACCTGGAACGGTGGCGCGCCATGCACTGCTGCATCGGCCTTTGCCTCCGATTTGCGGTCTGTGTGCTCGATATCCCAATCCCAGACGAGGGGTGCCTTTGAGCACAGGTCGTCAGCCATGCCGCGATGGGGTACGTTATCTGCGGGTCGCGAGGGCCCCTCGCTGAACAGCATGGCGCTTTGTGAAGTGGGACTGCAGGCTTCGGGTGTGGTAGAGGCTGTCGACGAACTTGGAGACGAAACGGAGCTGAAGCTCGCACGCGAGCTCGAAGTCGAGGAAGAGCCGGTGGAAGAGTAGGACGAGGAGGAGCAGCGGGAGAGGAGGTCGTAGAGGCTGGATATAAGGTGAGCTTAGCGACGCGGTTCAGGGTTGATGAGATGAGCGTACGAAAGCTTGCTTGGCCGCAGGTTGCCGTGCGGGTTGCGAGAGAGGTTCGGGGAGCGGTGGCTGCAGGCGCCGCGATCCCCGCCACCGTATTTGTCATGTGATAGCGTCATTGAACGTGCAAGCGAAACAAGGCGAAGTACCGTCTCACTGCCCAGGGTCTACAGTCGTACTCTGCGCGTCCGCGCACCCTGCTCTTCTATATATTTTTCGTACTGCAGTTCCAGGCGGACTGCAGGACGTCTGCGCCCGCTCTGTCGCCGCATTCGCCGTCCCAGTTTCTGCTTTCGTCGGCCGAATCGTTAGTTAGACGCCCATTTCCCATCTTAGATTTCGATCTCTATTGCGCGCGCTAACTTGCCAAAATGAATTGCGCACAACCGCATTGGGCACTTCCCCGCCTCGCTGCCTTGGCTTGGCTGGCTTGGCTGTGCGACTGGGCGTCGTACCCCGCAACCCCCGCCGGACTCTGCCAGACTGGGCAAGGCAAGGCCTGCCTGGGACGACTGCGGGGTCTTCGCAGTTGATGGCCCTCATATGTGAACGCCATACGCCGATAAGCACGCCATTCTACCGTCTCCTCCATTGCCTATTGTCTCCCAGCCTCACGGATCCGGCCGTTTCCTGACTTGCACGCCAATCCTCGTGTACCGGTTTGAGAGGCTTGCTGATCTTCGTGGTCGAGGTCGCGCCATGCCCACTACGGGTGGGTACGAACGGACACATCCGACCGTCCGACGAGCAAGCGGAAACCCGTGTCGACGAGGTGTCGAACTGCCAGCTTGTCAACGCCAGTACGCCCACCGAATATCATGGACTCGTCTTGACGCATCTACGTGGGATAGTTGCGCTACAACGGACCTGTATAGATCCTTACAAACGCTCTCACCTCCTCCGCGGACCATGATACCGGGTTCGACTTCGGTGGATATAAAGCGGGATTGCTGATAGAATGCGGCAGCAATGGCCAGTATGTGCCACCTTCCGCGGCTCCGTCGCGGTGATAGCCATGATGAAGTCTCATATAGCTCAGAAATGTACGGCGTTGTCATATACATCACCTTCGACAAGCATGCTAGGTGCGCCTGCTTGACTCGTGTTATGTTGCGTAGTCGGTGACACGGATGCGTATCTTACAAGTAGCCTCCTCTGCCTGAAG
This sequence comes from Fomitopsis betulina, assembly GCA_022606075.1. Lineage (NCBI taxonomy): Eukaryota > Fungi > Basidiomycota > Agaricomycetes > Polyporales > Fomitopsidaceae > Fomitopsis > Fomitopsis betulina. The sequence continues at coordinate 53,157 of JABYQK010000131.1, forward strand.
TGCTCCGAATAGGAGTGAGTGACTTGCTATGTTTATCCTGGCTGACACGAGCACCCCACGCGGAGTTCATAACAGCTGGCGCCCTTTTTCGAAATGAAACGCCGTACGGTTTTCACCAGCCGTTAATGATCAGCAGCGATCCACAGTGCACTTCTATCACCTCCTTCCTTCCTACTTCGGTGTGACTGCGGAAATCGCGTGGATTCTCAACAACGTATGTGCTTTACCCTTCCTTCTCCCCTCCGTGGTGCAATGGGGAGGGGTAATGCCTCTAACCGTGCAAAACCGTTTCAAGCGCTTCCATATCACGTTCCCACCTAGAGTGCCCGGTCTCCGTGAGGTAGACTTGAGCGGGCGTGCATATGCCCTCTGCAACATTGCCCATAGCCCAGAAGAAGAAGAAGGATCGCGGAGCACTGCCGCTGCAGTGCCCGTGATGACTTATCGTACGTGCAGTCGATCCGCCCGAGCCGCGCTATGTGACTCGGCCTGAACACCAACTTACCAAGCAGTCATTTGGAGCTACGTCTGGATCTACATCTTGTGATAGTCCCTTATGCACACCTAGTGACACCAAAGCTCCGGTCCCTCACTTGAGATTGCAGCTACCGTGGGTTGTCCATTGGTAAGTGTGATATGTGTGCGTTCTTCTCCCCGGCAGCAGGTGCATTGAGCTGGAGCCTGCCAGTGAGCCTGAGCTTGACACCGTTCCGAGTCCGGCATTGAGGCGACGACAGAGAACGGTCGTACAGTGGTTCTGTGTGCGAAGATATTAGAGGTTTAGTTACTTATATGCCTGTCTTTATTATTTTATCAATATAATCGTTTTTGATTGCTGTAATGACTTTTTGGCTGCAAATGACGAGAAACGAGTCAGACGGTAGCTCTTTGAATCCAAATAAATCACGTGTGTCGGAGTTGCCACCCAGATAAGTGCAGAATCCAGATCGTCGTCGTCGGTAGTCCTCCCTCAATGCACCTCTTTCTATCCTTCCTTCCAGCCCTTCATGATTGCTCACTCTCTTCGCTGAAATGAACGTACATAGGCCGTCTGCCGCCAACTCCAGAGGCATCCCAACGGAGGTCTGGCAAAGAGTCTATGGATTGCTCCCTTTGCCCACAGCCCAACAGTGCCTGTTCGTTTGCAGGCTGTTCCACAACCTGGCTGCCCCCGTCCTTTTTTCGACGCTTTACATCCGTCTCGGCGCCAGGTTCAGGACACAGACACCCAACGAGCTGTGTAAATCTACGCAGAGATGGACCTCCATGGTTACACCACATGACTGCGGATCCGACGTTTGCGTTGTATGTCAAGCATTTGTACATAGGCACGTTCGAACTCCGGGACACAGCTTTTGTGGGTGAGAGCTATGTGACGGGTGCCACTCTGTGCATAATTCCGACCTTGCACTCGCTACAGAATATCTCACCTCCGCAATCTGCGCACATTCGAGTGGGATGCCTGTTATTTGGAACTCCCGACACCGCAACTCATGTATAGCCTTTTGAGCCACTGCCCCCACCTGCGCAAGCTCGGACTCCCATGAGTCCTCCCTCTGACGCGCTGCTGTTTGGTAGCTGATTCGTCCCTGGAAGCGTCCAATGCACGGGCATGCTTCCGTCTAGGAAGAAGCTACATATTACATCGCTCTGGATAGACCGGGTACCGGAGTCGGGCGACGATTATCGCAATCCCAAAGACATGATTTACAAACGCTACAGCTCGGAGGTCGCCGCAATTTCGTTGCCTGTCAAAATTCCCTCACTCGACTTACTGCGCCGTTCGCAGCATTCATAGACTGTCCTGTGCACCTCCTAGCCAACCTTACACACGTTGCTCCACAGTACGAGATGAACGACAGCACCGGAACTAAAGTATATGACCTCATATTTCGGCACTGCGTCCAGCTCCAGTCACTGAAGGTGTACAGTGTCACCCTCACGGGGTTCTTGGCTGCTGCCCAGACGAACCCTAATGCTTTTACCCGCTTGTCCCACCTCAAAATCCGGATCCGAGGTGGTATGCTACATCTCACGGACAGCGAGACAATCACCGCTTTCGTTGCGTCAAAGAAGAGGCTGCGTTGCTTTGACTACCATGACGATTGCTTCGCCGACGTTGAGGAAATCGCGCCACTGCTTTCGGCACTACGCTCGCTACCAGCCCTAGATACCCTGGGTCTTGACGTTCAATCGGCAGACATTTCGTCATACGAGACCTTCTTCGACTGGATTCCGCAACACATCAAAGCGCTGCGCCTTTCATATGTGTGCATAATAATTGAAGAGAAAGACTTCTATGATGTGGAGTTTGTGTGTACCTCGCGCGCATGGCGTCCTTCAGCAGCTGACAAATGTTACAGCACAACATAGGAGGATTCCCGCATCTGGAGTTCGCCTACACACGGGCGCTGGCACTTCTAGACCCGCTCAAGCTGTTGCAAGTCCTCAAGTCACTGCAGCTTGTCGGCTATGAGCAGAAGATTTGGGACATATGTCGAAACAAAGCCGAAATAAAGCTCTACCCCTGGTCGGAGGTCAAAATCTTGTACCGGACCGTAGCTGACTTTGGTCGCGCCGATTGGGAGTGGCTCTTGTCAGGGCATAACTTTCAAGCAGTCATCTAATGCTCATGTCCGTCTGGTTCGTCTTCAAGTCACCTTGTCATGGGCATGGCTAAGTTTGCATCCAGTGCGCCGGCGGCGCGTAGCATCTTGCATGCGGCGATATAACAGCGTCATCGCCGCGGAGGATGTATCAGAAGACTACATTCCCGGTACAATCCTGATGAGTACGGAAGGTCTATACATTCGACTCACAAATACGACTTCGTCTACTCAATATAAATATAACAATCAACTAGCGCTTCATGATTTTCTGAATACTTCAGTTGCGCGGACGCCGCACATAGGTTTCAGAGCTGGCCGTCCTCCATGGCCACGTACTCGTCCTCCATGGCCACGTACTCGTCCTTCTCGTCGACGCTCTCTTCCGAGTCTTCCTTAGGCGGCCCGGATGTCCCGAAGACGTCCTTCTCGTCGACATCACCCCTGCCCGGCGGAGGCGCGAGCCAGTTCCAAACGGCCCAGAGCGTGCCGCTAATGAAGAACTCGAGGAGCCACGACATGTAGTAGACATGCCTAGAAACGCACGATGTCAATTCGGCGTATGGAGCGCGTGTTAGGGAAGAACTCACATCCAAGTATCGCTCACGATTACAGAGGCTGGTGTCACCGAGGCTGCAAATCCGGGTAGACACGGCCATACGGACTAGTGGGGAGACGGTTAATTGGTATTCTAGGTGGAGAGGGATGGATGAACTTGCCACGGCCCAGACAACAGGAGCGCGCCAGTTGAGACCGTGCCAGTACCAGTACTGGCTCGATGAGTCTGGGATGTAGAGGTGCGAGAGCTTCAGGCGCTGGTGTCTTACAAGATAGTACTCCGCACTGAACGGACGTGATCAGTACAGCGCTCGGGTGGAAGCAGGCAGGCAAACGGACACCATGATACCCGTGAGGGGTGCGAGGAACACACCGTACGCCGCCATTGCGGAGATAAACGAGTTCGCAGTCTGCAGGGCTTACTTAGGTGAACCCGACGCGAATCCGGCTAGAAGTGAGTTGCTCACATTGAGAATCTTCCATGGGTTGATGAGGATCCCGACCGCTGCAACGACGAATGAGCCGCGGCGGATGTCGAGGAAGCGCGGGAGCAGCGCAGCGAGGTCGATACCACCAACAGTCCCGCACGCAACGACTGTCACAGAGAGCTGAGAGAGAAAGAACGCAGTCGCGGCGAAGAAGACGGCCGCGCGTGCGCCGGGCCCACCGTGCGTCTGGATCGCCTCGAATAGGTCGTACAGCCGCCTGCCGTGCGGGTCAATTATGCGCTGGGGCGTGAAGGGGGAATGAAAGGACGGACCAGAGGAGCGGCTCGTCGGGGTAGAGCCCGCGCGCGCAGGAGGTCGTGATGATCCCCAGGAGGTTCGAGCCGAAGAGACAGAGCGGGATGGCGAAGATCTGGCCCCATACCTGGTCCCCGTCGTTGACAGCATAGCGCGAGAAATCTGCCAGTACGAGTTATGGGATTGAGTATTCCCTAGATACTTCTCGAATTCTCACCTGACTGGTACATGATTCCGCCAGCCCATGCGCCGATCCCGCTGGAGATCATCCGCATCATCGTCCAGCTGAGCTCGGACCCGGAGAGGCGTCCGATGCCGTATACTTGCTCAGGGTTCTTCCAGAGCGGGCCGATATCACCTTGCTTCACGAGGGCCCAAATGAACGTCGCTATTGCTGCAATTGTCACGATTACTGAGGATGCGATGGCAGGTATGCGATATCTGCCGTACTCATAAGATACATCAGCAGTGGACTCGTACTATGCGAAGAGACGCACCGCTCAGGACGGAGGAAGAAGATGGGCAGGGACACTGTCCAGAAAATGATGAACCCAACTGGGCCCTGTCAGTACCATGTCTACGAGCAAGGAGCAGTGACCAACTTACTGAATTCGTTCGTCTGCATGCCGGCGTTCGGCCCAAATGTGTTCTTCATGTTATAGAAGCTGGCTAGTACACTACTCTGAGTCGTCATGTAGGCGACACGAAGGATGTGCTCACGCCATATAGAGCCGATCATGATCTTCACCATCTGGCCTCCGTACCACGATTGCACTCCGTACCAGCAGCAGGAGAGGATAATTCGGTTAAGCAGAACGAACCACGACCCGCGGCTGCTCCAAATCAATTATGACCCGAACGCGCAGAAAGCAGGGTACGCACATGCCCCATCCTGTCCGGTTCAATATAGCCTAAGTGAAAGTCAGGAACAGCGCATAGGAGGGCTAGAAGTAGTGTACTGACGAACGGGACGTGCCACCTTCCTCCGCCTTGGCCGTTTATCACCAACATAATCGCAATTCTAAGGTCAGGTCAGTTCGCAGTGTTCTCGATCTCAGGCCTTCAAGCAGGACTTGCATGACAGTGCTGATTGCATTCACTTAGTATGCATGCATTAATTCATACAAGCCACTCTGACAGTTTGACAACTCACCAGCCAAAGCCTGGCCTACTGTCAAGCCAACCGCGACTGAAAAAGAGTGAATGAGGAAATTGGCATTGAGTTACTGAAGACGTACGAGCTGTCGATGCCCCAGACCATTCTGCAATATTGATCGCTACATACTGGCGGCGTCAAGAGTGTGATGTCATATATCGGACTGTGCTTACCCGTGGAAATCCAAAAGAAGGCGAAGATCTTCTTTGTCCATGTCCGACGCGAAGGGGGAAGGGGAATGATATCTGCATTTTGATACGGACTTGCGTCCCCAGAGACCTATAGACGATTTTATGTCAGCCCAGGGACGGGCACACATGATATAGCAAATTGAGATGAAAACATACCGCGACAGCATTTGAGAATGCTTCCATGGAGATCATGACAGCCTTGTCCAACTCGCAGTGGGTTGAGGCCCTCAGATCGCTATAGTTGCAACTTGATCAGCGCGGGCGTTGCGGACTTCAGCCGCCGATGCCCTACCTACGGAGAAAATAAAGCAGGGTTTGGGCCTTGGCTCCGACGCGATAGGAATGCGTCTAGGTGCAAGGAACTCAAGAACAAGCGGGAATAGAGGGCGGACTTTCGCAGCGGAGGTAAGGCTTTCGATCGCACAACGGGCTGGCCCGACGCCCCACTGAAATGCTCTGTGCAGTCAGTGGGGCCCCAACGACATAGCAGTGTACATGATCCAGACGATTCGAGATATAAGAGAAGTTGCAGACGTAGTCCGTATCAAGGTCTGGGCACATCGACTCATCGTTGTCGTTGTTGACACTTTCCTAGCAATGCGGCACTGCGCGTGACAAAGACGCACGATGACAAGCAGGCGGCTGTGGCGCGTGATGTATGATGCATTATCGCCCACCGCGTTTAACGTTAGTAGTGTAGACCACGGACAAGCAGAAGGCGGTCTTGCCTCAGTCAAAGCCCGGCTTTCAACCAAGCCGACCAGTCAAGGCCGGAGAACAATACTCATTTAGTGGCATCGCAACATGCGTCAAGCCAAACAAATGAATACATCACCTCCGAGCAGGATTGCAACAGAGTATGGGTGTTTCGGCCCATTCCACATTTATTGCATACCCGACTTGGAGCGAATCGAACCGTACGAGAAGGCTGCCTAATCCGAGATATGAGAAACATAATGATGATCGATGAATGCTGAGAGGGCGGCGCGATGAATGCTCACTCAGTATGCAAAGTTGACCTTGGAGTAGTGACAATTGGGCTCATCTCGTCAATGTCTGTATCCACATCCTTCCCGCTGTGCGGTGTGATCTGAAGGCGCCGATTGTCATCCTGATGTGTCCAAAGGCCCGTAATATTGGCCCCATTCTCTCGTCAGAGTCCTTATACTTGTCACCCACATGAAGTCGAGCCATCCTACTGGTGATGGCATCTCCAACGATACTAGTATTCTCGGGCTGAGTTTGCGCATGAGGTTCAGAGGACATACGTAGAGAATGAAAGTCATTCTAGAGCTCCAGATTGGTTAGTCGCGGCGGGTACTAGGGATAATTAATCGTGCAACCGTGACGGTACTCACCATAATCCCACTGTAATGATGCTCTCAGGCGTATCATTGCACAACCGATACTCCACGTTCCCATTCGGTATCATAACGGCGAGCTTTTGAAGTTGTCTGCCGTCCCAAAGAAGACCTTACGAGAGAGAGGGGGAGGACCGCCTTCTAAGGATGGGCAAGGCAACGATTGAATATTGAACTCCCTTCGAGTGACTGTTACTATCAGTGGGGAATGCAGGTCAAAGGTTGGTCGGAGGAGCTGATGGTGTGACAAACTAAGCGTATAACTTGAAGCACTTACTTATGTATCTACAGTACTCTATAGTAATAAGCTTAAGTCACTTATGTAATACTTACCATAGGCCTGCGAGCGCCTCAGAGTAACGAGTGAGCTCCTCCCAAGCTCCTCCTTTACATCCACGGCCGATTTCCCTGGATTACTCTGACACCCTCTCATTTGTTTTTTCTCTGCAACCTGTTTTTTCTCTGCGACCGGAGTCAAGTCTGCTGGGCGGTGCCGCTCCTCCGTACCGATTGGGTGACTCAGCACTTTCCCTAACGCTTTAACTCAGCGTGCTTGGCACTGGGGGATTTTGCATCGTCTCTTTTCAGCCCTCGCACATGTCTGCAGCCGGGGTATCTACCTCGCAGCCTTCTGGTGCAAGTGATACAACACCGTCTCGACCACGAAACCGGCGACCGAGGGGAGAGCCAGCCGGAGAGTCTTCCGCCGCTACCGACCAGGCCGACACATCCAGAGAACATACCCGGAGGCAAAGGCGACCTGCTGGAGAGGGGGCCACCCGACAGCAACAGAATGGCGGTTCTCGTAGAGGTGAGGGCACAAACCCCGTTAGTTCCGGTAGTCCCGCACAGTCGAGAGCCGGCAGTCGTCCTCCGCGCCGCCATCGCCCCGTTAGAGATGGGGGTGGAAGCCAGTCTAACACAGACCACACGGCGCATCCTCACGACGCCCTCGCAGCCCCGCCTACAAACAACACCGAGACCAAGACCCCGCCAAAAACGTCGTCCAGTAAGAAGGCGAGGACCCGTCGTGGGGCCAAGTTCAAGGGTTCCCTATCTGAGGCCGCCCCTGGTAGTGCAACCGATGGCACAGCCGCTCGCGACGGAAAGCCCTCGGAGAAGTACCGCGTTGCTGCGCCAAAGGGCGACGACCTGACCTCGAGGCTTACTTACGAGCTCTCAACACCGCCCTTCCCCGACTGCCTCATCTGTTTTGCCACTATTCACCCAGCGCAGCCTACATGGTCGTGTTCGCCCTCTAATCCAGTTGCTTTCGCCGGGGACGACGATGTGAATGGACTGCGTGCTGGTGAAGTCGTGCAGTGCTGTTGGACGACATTCCACCTGAAATGTATCCGATCCTGGGCAGCGAAGAGCGTGAAGGATATAGAGGAAGCATGGCGGGCTCGAGGGGAGGAGCGGGTGGGCGAATGGCGATGCCCTGGCTGCCAGTCCAAACGAGTTCCTGTGCCTGCTAGCTATTGGTGAGTGTTAAATCCAATACCTACGCGCACATATGCTGACAATAATTCCGAAGGTGCTTCTGTGGTTCAACTCCCGAACCCAAACTGTCCCGATTGGCGACCCCGCATTCTTGCGCGAATCCATGTTCGCGACCCCGCGTCTGTGGGCATGCCTGTCCTCTTCCCTGCCACCCTGGCCCTTGTCCGCCCTGCCAGGTGACGACGTCGCTACCTTGTCATTGTGGCAAGGAGACCCTTATGTTCCGGTGCTCCAGTCTGGCGCCGGGCAAGACCAGCGGCAGAGCATCCGCCGAGCTTTCTTGTAGCAAGCATTGTGGTCGCAAGCTCAGTTGCGGAAATCACGAGTGCGAAGATGTCTGCCATCCCGGAGCATGCGCTCACTGCAAGGGACGCGACGTCGTCAAATGTTACTGCGGGCGCGAAGAGAAGGAGGTCTCATGTGGCTTTGGCGAGGTACGAAGTTGTATGGTCGTCGAAAATGGGGAAGAAAGGAGATGGATCGGCCGCTACCAGTGCGACCATCCATGCGATAGGTACTTCGACTGTGGCATTCATCGCTGCACCAAGTCATGTCATCCGCCCTCGCCCACACCAGCTCTCTGCCCGAAATCACCTTCCACCGTGACACACTGTCCTTGCGGGAAGCATTCCTTAGACCCATCTTCCTCGCCGCACTTCCCTCCTCGTACCAAGCTGCCTCGTCTGGCCTGTACGGATCTCATCCCGACCTGTGAATCGACCTGCATGAGGCCGCTGGAGGGCTGCGATCACGCTTGCGCTGTCAAGTGTCACACTGGTCCCTGCCCTCCGTGCACGATCATGCTCGTGCGCCCGTGTCGTTGCGGCGCGACAACGCGGGACATTTCCTGCTTCGAGGCACGCTCATCGGAGGAAGGTGGGCAAGAAATCATCTGCAACCGACCGTGCGGTGCCCTCCGTGCTTGCGGGCGGCATCAGTGCACCCGCCTGTGTTGTCCCTTGGCTAGCCTGGCGAACGCGACGAAAGGGAAAGGGAAGGGGAGGAAGCAGGCCGTCAGCGATGGCCGTATCTTGGACGAGGCTGGATGGCATGAATGCGATCTACCTTGTGGAAAGCTGCTTGCGTGCGGGAGCCACTACTGCGAATTGCGCGATCATCGCGGCGCGTGCCGTTCTTGTCTGCGGAGTTCATTTGAGGAAATGACATGCAATTGCGGACGTACGATCCTGGAGCCGCCCATCCCCTGCGGAACGCGCATTAGCTGTCATTACCCGTGCGCTCGCCCACCACTCCCTTGTGGCCACCCGAAGACCCAGCACGCGTGCCATGAAGACCCCACCCCATGCCCGCCATGCCCATTCCTTACCAGCAAGCTCTGTGCCTGCGGCAAGAAGACGGTGGACAATGTCCGTTGCTCGCAGGAGAAAGTGTCGTGCGGGACACCCTGCGGAAAGCTATTAGCCTGTGGTTTTCATCAATGCGAGCGACTTTGTCACGGCGATGAGTGTGGGCCATGCCATGCGATGTGCGGCAAAACGAGGAAGCTATGTCTGCCCGCTCATCATCCGTGCGCCCACCCGTGTCACGCCCCTGCAGCTTGCAATGAAAGCGAACCTTGTCTTGCTATCATCCACATCTCCTGCCCGTGCGGTCGCATTCGTCAGCCCATTGCGTGCGGACGAAGTGCGAGCAACCATGGCGGCCGAGAGAGCTCGCAGACGCTGAAGTGCTCGAACGAGTGTCTTGTGGCAAAACGTAACGCGCGACTGGCCGAGGCGCTTGGTATCAATCCCGACAAGGCGGGGGCTGCGAAGGAGGTGCAGTACAGCGACGAGCTGCTTGCGACGGCGCGACGTGAGCTCAAATACTGTCAAATGGTGGAGAAGACGTTCGCAGACTTCCTCGGCTCAGACAAGAAGAGTCAGGTATTGCCGCACATGCCGGAGCCGCGACGCAGGTTTGTGCAGGCGTTAGCTGGCATGTACCGTCTGGAGCACCAGGTCGTCGACCAAGAACCGAATCGTAGCGTTCAGATATTCCGGAGGATCGACTCACGTATTCCGACACCGCTACTCTCCGCTGCAGCAGCTGTCCCGACCCCGAGTAGCACACCTTCGCACAACCTAGGTAAACTTGCCGACCTCCGCAACCCAGGCCCGGGGCTGCAGCCTTTGAACAGGACGAAACCTATGCCTGCCCCCGTGGCCACTCAAGCGCACGTCTGGGGCTCTAGTGCTGCGAGTTCTTCCACTGTAGGATGGAGAGCGGTTGTGGCGGGTCAGACGCAACACCGTCCCGCAAACGCTTGGGGATCGCCGACAAGTGCTACGTCGCGGCCTCCATCGCGGCCTCCCGTGCCCGCCACACCATCAAGAATTTCGCCGATCCCGCCCGCCCCTGGGACGAACGGACAGGCGGCAATGGACATCCCTAACGACTGGGAAGACGATGTGTAATCTCAACGAAAACCAGATGCTCATTGTAATCATGGACGGTATACAGTACATATCAGAAATATAAAATTTCCCCTGTTCCTTTGAACGAAAGTAGAGTGCATTAGGTGCGTGAGGTGGCTGATTCTCAAGGCCCCACACTCCATGTACTTACGTAGTGCCCGCGCAACCCGAGTTTCAGAATCGGAGCGAGCATTGTCCCACATGCGCACCCTCACCGCTGCGAGTCAGTTGCCAAGTACTGTCTAGCATCGCGTGCATCAAAGGCGGGTCATAGGCCAGTTGCATTTCACGATGGAGTACAAGGGCCGATTACATTTTTGAAGCGGGCAACGTCACTAGTATCTCATGATCCATGTACTTCGTGTATCTATCAATTTTCTTCAGTATACCCCAGGGAACCCTCTCTAGACACAGTATATGTGAATATCTCCGTCGTCCTGCACAACCATGCTAAGTACGGGGAGGCATCGTCTGGCTGCATCCGTGATGCGAAGTTGAAGTTTAGCCGTTGCAGTCTACTCGCGCTGGCGAATCGCTCTGTCATCATGGTCGTAACATGCTCCAAACACTGCCCTTCTTCCAAACCATCGTATTCGAGGTGCATACGCTTGATGCTCGGCCAAGCCGGCGGTGACCCGGATTCCTGCATTGACGCATTGGTGTCAAAAAGGTGGGTAAACATGCTGGTGTATGTGCCAACGACTTCGAGAGCCGGAAATGCAGCGTGTAAGCCGATCCAAGCCTTTGTCAAACAAATTTCCTTGTGCCTGCCCACGAAGACCGACCGCCGGCTCATGGATGCGACACGCATACGTAGCGTCCTCACCGACTCCGAAGGGAATGCCTCGCTCAGTGTATACATGAGTGTTTCTTGTGTCCTCTTGACATTCATGCGCACCCGGCGTTCCCTATTGCGCCACTGTGAGGTTCCGCCGAAGGCGTGTTTGTGAATTAGAGTCAATGCACTTGCCCCAGGTGTTGTTGGTGCAGTTGCCCGTATCACAACACCGTGCTCATTGATGACAGTTTCAATCGTGTCCACTGCGGCGAGCGCAGGTAAGTGCGATCGATGGGGCTGAATGGAGACAGTGATCGGTATGCTGTCCAAACGCACGAGTGCGATCCCGGACTTCGACTTGCCAGAGTCAGGGACGTAGCGTGCTTCGCTCGCAAGGGTGTTAAGTGTGATATGTTTGATGCGAGGAAGGGATAGATGTGCCACAAGATACCCTGTGTTCAAAATCCCACCAGAATTGGAGACCGTGAGCCCTTCGAGCTCATTGAGTCGAGCATGGATAGGGGGCCAGTGTTAGGACAGCGCACACCAACCCCATCTTGACGATTGAGGCGTTGAAGTGCCGGGCAGTTATCGAGCATCTCGATGCATTGCAGGTGTCGAATGATGCTACTGAGTGGAGTGTGAGCGATGTTAAGGAGCGTAGCGTGTCTTTGAGGCAAATGCTCTTCCCGCCGCATTTCACGAATGAATGCTCGAGTCGTGGGCATTTTTCGCCCTGTACACAAAGAGGGGACAGCGGGACAGCGTGGGGGGCGTATACAATGATGTGCAGAGATGTCAATCGAGGCAGTGTAAGACCGAGACAGTAATCTGTGCCCTGCTAGTCGTAAGTGACCATGTGGGTGACGCGATCAAGGTGCGGGGTGAGTACTTGCGATTGCATGAAGACGGAGATGGAGCGATAGCCATGATTCCGTATGTCCAGCGAAAGGTCTGCGCCACGCGACCGGAGGAGGCACGTCTCGAGGAGGGACAGCGGCATATCCGTGGAGACGTGGGCCCATATAGATGGGGAGAAGACTGCCACAAGATACCAGTGCCGACATATCGTCAACATCGCGGACAGTTGGAAGGACCATTCAAATATTGCGCTTCGTGACGCTTTGTGATGATCCAAGGCATCCTCTATGATCTCCAAAAGTAGCTCAACCGGGAGTTTGTTGATAAGTGTATTGGAATTTTTGAAGAAACAGAGTTTGACCAGCCATCGTTGGAAGGTGACAGTGTCTTGGGTAGGAATGCGGCTCAAGAGATCGTCCGGGAGGGGAGATGGCGCACGGATTTGAATCGACCCTTCCTCCATGATACTATCCAGCACTGTGGGTATTTTACTTGGGCCCTACATGAGCTATAATAGCGGCTCACCTTATTCTGACATTGTAGCGCACTCTCAACGCGACACTGTTTCAGGACAGCGGCTGAGCGCTGAGGATGAGTGGTAGGCGGAGGGCAGGGTGCATCGATTGAACCGGATGTGTTTACCGTGCTGCATGTGTACTTACGCAAAGCGAAGCTAGGCACGTTCTTTCCCCTCAGCGTTCAGGAGTTACTTAGCAGCTTCCAACTGTACGTCCGTCCACGGGCACCTATAAAATACATACACGCTCTTCATGTATCCATCCGAAAGAATCACACCGTCCGGGCTTGATCACTGTTCTTGTACAGAGAGCATCCGGTTTAGTTCCTTCACCCGCGCCTCCCACCTCTCGACCTCCGCCAGCTTGCTCTCGAGGCTGATGACCTCGCGGTCGATGCCCATGCGTTCTTCTGCCGTGCCGATGCGGGTGAGCGTCCACTTCCCGGTGCCATCGCCGGCGAGGGTGAGCAGCTGCGTGTGGTAGCGCATCAGCGACGGGCGCAGCGAGATCGTGATGAGCGTGATCCCGAGCGACTTGGCGTGTTCGTACATACGTCCCTCAACGTCGCTCGAGACGGCGCTCGTGCATTCTGTAAACAAGCCTGTTAGTCGGATGCAATCATGGGAATATATTGTCGCTTACCGTCAAGGACTGCGAACATGGGCATATGGTAGAAGACTCGTGCGAGGCCCATCTGTGCTAGTCAGTAAGCTTGGATCAACGCCAGTCACGTAGGCCACTCACCCGCTGTTTCTCGCCCCCACTCAACACATCCCGCCATTCCTTCCTTGTAAACCACCCACCCTCGCGTCCAGGCAAGTACGCCAAGTTGACTGCAGTCAAGATGTCCGTGATGTCCTGCTCGGTCTTCCCCGACTCCAAAAACTCAGGGTACGAGTGCGGATAGATGATCCTAACAACAATGTTAACACCAAACAGAGCCCTAGAGCAACAACGTACTGATCGAGGAGCGTCCCCGTCACCATATATGCCCGCTGGGGCACAACAAACACGCCGCGCCTGCCCGAGGGGCGCTTGACCTCCCCGCCGCCCTGTACAGCCCATAGACCGGCAAGCACGCGTGCCACAGCGGTCTTACCCACGCCGTTGCTACCCGTGATCATGAGGTGCTCTCCCTGTTTCAGCACGAGCGACAGGTCCTTCACGAGGATCCACGACGCGTTTGGCTTCTCTAGGGCCGACCCCGTGATGACGGCGGGCGACAGGGTCGGCACCCCGACGTCGACGTTTATGAGCTCGATCCGGTCCTCGTGCGTGGCAGACGCTGTAGGCGGAAGCGGCGGGAGGTTGTGTAGCGTAGAGAGTAGTGAATAGAGCCGCGTCGTGAGTCCGGCCAGTTCGAGCAGGTCCTTATATGCATACATTACCCGGCCGCCCGCGTCGGCGAGGGAGAGTAGCAGGCGGCGCGATGAGATATATGCTGGAAGGCGTGGCGTTAGCAGTGCACTGTATTCATTGGCCAGCGGTTACTCACATTCTGTGCGGTTCGCAACCTCGTTGTTGACCGTATCTGGCGTGGGTATCCCCGCAGCCTGGACGCCGACATGGCGTCGCCTCCTGAGGAACACTGGGATAGAAATGAGACAGTACCCCGCGGCACTCCACAGATACTTGATGACAAAGTCTTCGGTCCACTCGTAGGCGATACGTATCTGAGATTCATGAGTAGCTATCCCGTCTACACGAATGGGAACCAACCTTGTAGATGGAGTTGATATGCCGAATCAGACGCACGTAAGCACGCCCCAGGATGCTTCGCTCGCGCAGTCCACCGCCATAGAATCTAGTCACAAGTCAGTCGTGCAATTGAATCATCAAGTAGCGGAGCTACGCACGCAATCTCTTCGCTTTCTCTATCAACCCGTCCCATGCCAGCGCGATATTCGCCCTCGAGTTGTGCCTCGACTGCGGCCAATCGACCAAAAGCAGGTGTTGCCGCACGTAATATCCTAGCCGTGACATAGTAGTTGAGACCCAGAAGGAACGTCCCGCGGAAGCCCAGTGTGCGCGACAGCTGCGAGGTGAAGAGTATGAGGTCTAGGGAGGGCTTCAGAACATTGCCACTACTCCAAGGTCAACACTGCGCCACCGCATATAGTGCCGTGAACTCACTAGATCCCGGTGAGAGAGTCGCAGAACGCGGCAATGTCGGACGTGATATACTGATCGACGTCGTCTAGACCGCCCTCAAGAGCGGCGCGATAGTATCGGAGGTCTGGTGAAGACGAAAGGTACACGTCATCGGTGTACCGGGTCAACCGTGTCCGTAGCTTCAACGAGAGCTGGGATTGAAGGTGCCGGATCTACCAACAGAAAGTCGGTTCCTGCCAGCACACCACATAGTTCGCTGCTCACCATAACGTTTGTGTATGTGCTCGGTACGGCGAGCGCAAACCATAGGCCTAATCCCTTCAAGAAACCCTTGCCGTCGGCGCTGACTAGGTCGCGCACAATGCGGCCATCAAGGCGTGCGACGGCGACGCTAAGCACTGTTCGGAAGACGAGGAAGGAGGTATGGGCAAGGAGTATGAAAGCCTCCTTAGAATGGTAACTTGGAAAAGCAACGCGAAGGATAGCAAGTAGTTGTCTGAAGAAGGTTTTGTCGAGGCGTGGTTTATGCGAAGCGGATGTCGGGGGGAATCGGTGTGCATTCTCAGATATGACCGATTGTGAGGTGGGGCGGATGGATACCTAAGAGGTTCTTTAGGAATATCTCGTCTCTGAGCATAGAACCGCACCTCTTTGATATGTCCCTCATATGGTACTAGCAGCCGCTCCGTACCGTCGGCATCCTTCACGTAGAGCTGCTGCCAAGCTCGGGATAGTTCCTCCCCGCTAGCCCGGTGCTTCGAAGTTACGCTTCTCAAGCTTCGTATGACTTGTCTCGGGCCTGTGAGTAGTCGAGACCGCAGGAGAAGCAACGAGAAGATGAGCAGTAGCAAAGGTTTGGGAGCGCCCTTCGCGTTGACCAGCCGGTCTTTGATTGTTGTCTCCGTCATTTCGTTAATTGAACAAGAATATTCGCTATAGCTTCACAAACGCAACAGCATTTGCCTACAGAAGGGTGTGATTCCGGGAGGAGGAGATGGATGAGGACGAAGTGACACTTCAGAGTATTGCCTCGAGGGACAAACATGTGATTGCGTCGATGACAGATCTGAGATTTGATGGGTGAGCCGAGCCCAGGTGCGGTTCTTTACTTATCAACTGAACTGATTTTTCTTTGACCCAGTAAGCCAACAGGTCACTATCCTATTAGCTATAAGCAACTACAACTGAAGATTTCATGTAATTAGTGATAAGTAGTCAGTAGAGTGCAAACTCTCGCCTTTTCTCACTCGCTCCCATCATGTATCTCGTTTTCCGCTGCAAACGCCAAAGCTTCTCCACGTAGGTTCTCACAAGATCCTGACTCGCTCGCATGCAATTACTTTCCAACGCTGCGAGATGTGACGTGACCCTTGCGACAGTTTCGGGCAAGTCTGGGGACCCTGACTCAGCAGGTTTCGCAAGTCTACTTATTCGATTCGACGCTAGCATCTTCCTAGCTTGCGATGCTCAGGTCGACACCATCTATCCGACTTGCCCAGATATCTCGCTTCCTCTCGACCTCGCCGACTCGCACGATGTCCTTCCCATCTCAAATTCAGGCTGTTGGTATCCACAAGACCGGCGACTTCGACGTGATTGAGGACCTGAAGTTGCCGTTTCCTAAGAATGCACAGGGCAATGTGCTCGTGAAGGTGTGTTTCGTCTGCATGCTGTATGAAGCCGAAGCTGATCTCGATCGTTGTGAACGTGTGTAGATCCACTACGGCGGCGTCAACTTCATTGATACCTACTTCAGGTCAGTACCTCCCGAGATCGCTTCGATCGACGCTTCGATCGGGATTCAACAGGAAGGGGCTTTATAACATCAACAAATTCCCGTACGTGCTAGGCACGGAAGGCGCCGGCACCATCGTCGCGTTGCCGTCAGACTCAAGCATTCAGAATGGTGATGAATTCAAGAAGCTTGGACTCAAGGTTGGAGGGAAAATAGCTACAGTAAGCACATCCTGATCCAATTTAAGTGGAGCGGCATTAACTTTATCACGATAGTACACCCGGGGCAGCATCGGGACATTCAGCGAATATGCGAGCATACCGTGGACCATGGTGTATCCCATCCCGGACTCCGTCTCCCTGCGCACAACTGCGGGCGTATTGACCCAGGGTCTGACCGCGCTTACCTTCATCACGGAGTCGTATAACGTGCAGAAAGGGGACTACATCCTCGTGCACACGATCGCCGGTGGGCTCGGTCTCCAGTTTGCGCAGCTACTCAAGGCGCGCGGGGCAATCGTGATCGGGACAACGTCCACGAAGGAGAAGGCGGCGCTCGCGAAGAGCCACGGCGCGGACCATGTCATCCTTTACAAGGATGAGAACGTTGTCGAGCGCGTGCTGGAGATTACGAAGGGTGAAGGTGTTCACGCGGTCTTCGACGGTGTTGGGAAGGATACGTGCGTCTGCAGTGCCTTTTTGAGTGCCTGAACCTAACACGAGTCGAACATACAGCTTTGATGACAACTTCAAGCTGCTCCGGCGCAAAGGGACGCTCGTCTCCGTGGGGAATGCATCCGGTGCTGTGCTACCGGTGGCGCCCTTGAAGCTCGTCGAGAAGAACCTCAAGCTTCTCCGGCCGACGTACGTCCACCTTTCTGCCCGTCCGCGCTGAGCGTGCCTGACGTGCTGTGTAGTTTGACCAACTACATCTACACGCCCGAAGAAGCCCGGCTGTACACGACCGAGCTCTTCCGTTTCGTATCGGAGGGCAAACTCAAAGTGCAGGTCCACAAGGAGTATCCCCTCACTGCGGAGGGCGTGCAGCAGGCGCAGAAGGATCTTACTGGCGGGAAGACGGTTGGGAAGCTGCTCATCAAGATCGCGGATGACGAATGAGGGCGTTATTAACGATGCGCAGCTGGCCAGATAAAAGCGATGTTGCGTCGCGTCCAACTGTATGCGCCAATCTGTGGGCTCCCTGCGCGAAATTTTCACGTTGCCGCTGCGTGTCTGTATTCCCGATCCTACCAAGCGACTGTCCACGCCAGACTCTAAGGCTGTACCTTACAGCAATGTGAATTGGATGGCTGTGAAGATTGAAGGCGTGGGAGATCATCATTGATCTTTGGGATTCTGTGGCCGGGCGCCGTGGCTTGCTCTAGAGTCGTGTTGAACGGCGGTAAGCATTCGATTTCGGCGAACACGAGCACCCGGCCCACTCTTTGTCTTTGTCCGTCATTCACTAGATCTGGGCGTACATCGCGTTGATACATTCCGTGGCCCGTTATGGCAGATTGTTTCACGGGAAAGGTACGAGCTGCATCACCTGTGCAGTGGACCATCTGGGCGTCTTGGTTAACCTGATCGAAGATGTGAGCAGTACGGAGTGTGAGCACGCCGCCGTCGAGCTCTCTCTCTCAGGTCTGCAGGATTCGAATTGGTGCTGTAGCTTCTCCCACCTGTGTTGGTCCATCCTTGCCCGCCAGTGCTGCGCTCTGGGAGGCGCCATGCTACATCAGGAAAGTGCGCCACCTACCTATGTTGCCTCATTGAGACAACGAGGCAATGAGACCGTTTGAGACAGGCTGTCTCAGGGCTGTCTCGTTTGAGTAGATTATTTCTCATTTGAGAGGCTACTGAGGCAGTTAGGTGCATAGACAACATGTATACGAGACACTACGAGACACTAAGGCATGCCACTGGACCGCAAAGAAATGCAACAAAATTGAATATAGATTTGAGCTAGACAGCAGGAGATAAGTCTTGTCCGAGTCCGTAAAATGCTCTACTGTCAAGATCCTGTTCTGCCAAGTCATCGAAACAACAGAATTACAGATAACATGGTGCGGAAGTAGGCAACTGTAAGGTAATGGAACAAAGCAAGGACACAAAATCCTGACATACCGCGCATGTGAGCAGCACACAACCACGATTTTGGGGTTACCCTGCGGTGAACACGGGCCCGCGCGCTGTTACCTGCTGGTAAACAGGGGCCTGCGCGCTGTTACCCGCCGGTATACAGGGGCCACGCGCTGTTACCCTGTAGTGAACACAGGCCCACGCGCTGTTACCCTGCGGTGAACACAGGCCCGCGCGCTGTTAACCTGCGGTGAACACGGGCCCGCGCGCTGTTACCCGCTGGTAAACAGGGGCCCGCGCGCTGTTACCCTGCGGTGAACACGGGCCCGCACGCTGTTACCCACTGGTAAACAGGGGCCTGCGTGCTGTTACCCGCCGGTATACAGGGGCCGCGCGCTGTTACCCTGCAGTGAACATGGAGCATGGATAGGAAGCATGACTCACAATGACCACAGTCTCATTGCCTTGCTCGGCAGTAGTGACCTCGCCGTAGAGGTATGGGTCGCCCTTCATGAGCGCGAACTCAGCACATGCAATGCGCTCGTCCTGGCCTACAATGCGACCATCCTCCCAAAGCTGCTTGACCGCTTCAATTGCACTGTCGCCAAATGCTGACCGCCAAATGTACATGTGTTGCATGGTCTATCAACAAATTCAGCAGCATCAGCAATGAAAGAGCTATCTACTATTAGGTGTGATGAACATACCAACTTGTAGAGTCGAGTGTTAACTCTGACAATATATCCTAACCTGCCGTGATAGGGACCGGTGAATATCTCGCACCAGAGAGAATTAATCTCATCTGCCAAACCTATGGTGTCCTGCAACGCCCATGGGTTCTTGCGCTGTCCAAGGAGAGTGAAGAACCGTGGAACAACCTTCTTGTTATACAGACCTCGTGTCCCTGGAGGCAGAACATCATTTGTGGCACGACGGCGACCACCAGCACGGCGGGGGATGATCTCAGCATCATCGCCCCTGCTATCTATGTCAGATGGCATGGGGCGAGAGGTCTCAGCATCCAGTACAGTCACAGTAACAGAACCCTGTAAACAATGTCACAGACGGTGTCATCAGAGTGCAGTACACAGCGCGAAGAATGTACAGACCTGAGAGGTATGCCTCGGCTCCACGGTAGTGACAACAGCGCGGCGACCGCTAGCAACGACATTCAATGGCACTCCCTTGGACGCCGTTGAAGAGCGATGCTTAGGACGTGGCTGAGAGGCAGGTGGAGTCCAAGATGGGAGAAGGGCTGACGGCAGCTTTGATTGCACAGCATTCGACACTTTAGGCTTCTTTGCAGCCTGTCGACCTGAATTCGGACTGCAAATGCCATGACAGTGCCGCTTCCATGTCAATGTCATGTAGAGGTGATGAATACAGTACATATGTGATGTTGTCCCGGTCTTTTCCCATCTTACGCTTTGGGTGGCCACGCACCTCTTGCTCAGGCGGGGCTTCTGTTGCCATAATGAATGTCAGATAATGAACTCGGAGCAACAACAGAGCATAGATCTATTACCTGTTGATGCCTAGCAATTGCGGAGTCTTAGTAAACGTACACACCAGAAACAAACATATGCTTCTGACCATTGTGATTGCTTCAATGTCGTGCCTTCGCACACTGTTTGAGTTCTTCTCCTTCCGTGTGGCCTTCGCCACTGGTGTTGCCTGGGCTGGCAGATGAATGGTAGCAAGGGGTGCTGGCATACTGGCTGCTGTTGGTGGGTTGGCAAGGAGATCTGCAACATACGAAGTCCCGGTCATGAAGTGTCAATGTTGCAGCTCAGAAGCTTGATCAAATACCATACCGGCAACATCTGGGAGCTTATCACTGTCGGATTGTAGGGTGGCTGACAATATATTCAGTTTCATGGCTGGGTTTAGAATGTACTGTACATACCCTCATACTCACCCACACTGGGCAGCTCATGCGGTGACTCCAACATTTGCTGATCGTCCTGAGCATTGGCAGACCCAGGACCTGACAGATTTGCTGCCGTCAATGCTTCGGTGGAACCTTCAGAGTCAGTGTGTGTCTGCTCTGCTCTGCAGCATCACACTGTCGCAGATGCTCCTGTATCTCCGCGAGGTTACTGAGTTTACCGCTGCGGACCAGCGCAGCCGCCTTCTTCTTCTCTGCATCAGCCTTACGATCAGCATCGAGCTCTTCCTTTGAGCGACGTTGCTGTGAGTATTCTTTGACTATTGTGCCTGGACGCTGAGCTTTGTTCTTTGGACGAGTCGAGGGACCAGCCATGGACACAGGAAACTGAGAAAGAGTGATAAGAGATGGAAAATGAGGGGACTTAGAAATGAGGGGGGAGCGGGCGGAAGGAGGGGCAATGGTGGAGCGGTTGGGTCCTGTCTGCGCGGAGGGCCCCAAAGCAACACACATGCTTGCTAAGCTTGAGCACGGGGTGGATGAAACCGGGACGTCCCCGATAACAGCCCTTGATTGTCAATATTAGTCTCTTGTGCCACTGCCGGTCGCGGCATCACTCACCAACTCCAATCTCTACGCTCTCTACTCATCTCTCCAGCTAGTGTTGATGATGGACATCGACCCTGCGAAGTGATTCATCTGGACACCGTTGTCCGGGCAGCCCACCTTGCACCTATGTATGGTGATCAATTCATTCCACAGGAGCTACAATCTTCGGAGAGCATGGACGCTTTTCGTGCTTATTTGGTGAACAAACTGATTGATTACCATGCTCATCAAAATTTATTCTGATGTCCCTGAGTAGTTACTGCATCTAATAACACTAGTATTGGTTCAATGTGAGATTATGACTCGGAAAATATTTGCCGTGGACCACGAAGCCTGTATTCTGCTGAGGTGATGAGGCCCAATAGGCCAGAATGAGACACCTTAGACGTTTGAGGCGGCGTAAGACACCTCGACACTTTCCTGATGTATCAATAACTGCAATACGTGGACAGAACTGCGATGTCATCAACGACAATGCAGTGCATTAAAATCAGTAATCTAACAGTCAAACCCTCTACACCAATTCAAAACTACTAACGCCATCTGCACATCGGCTGATACTAATCCGCTGCCAGGCAAACATCATGAAGGAACTTGTTCATGAAGAAGAGACAATTTCACTCGCCAGCCCTAACTATTCTCGCCACTGTCACATCCACACGAGACAGAATAGTAAGATCCAGGCCCTCCTACCGTCTTTGTAGCATCACGTTGTGTGCACGGTGGGGTCAAGTCTTACATGGAACATTTACCATGATCATCTGTCCACCGTGAACAACGAAGGTACAGTCAAACCTACTAGACTAGGAAATCTTAAGGCAGTGCGTTTCACCGAACGAACACCCTCCTCTGCCTTCAAGGCGAGCTACTGACCGCTCCTTCCTGTTCTTCAGGCTAACCACCTCACACTCCTTTCAGCCAAACGGATTAATATACCCCAATCTAACTCTTCGTCACCCTGGCAGACATATCTGGTATGTCTCGAAAGACTATCGAAGAGATGATCCACTCACCCGACAACCACAGACCCGGTGGTGACCACCGCAACGGTCGATGTCACCGTTATATGTGTTTGGAACGGCGAAGCGTGTTCATACACTACAGAGGCCGAGACCATCCTCCCCTCCTCGACTTCCTCGACTTCCTCGACTTCCTCTACGACGCATACATCAGTCAGCCGACGTCCGAGTCTGATTTCCACGCAAGAAGAATCTCCAACTTCGTCGCTGCCGTCTTTCTCTTCATCCAAATCTACCCTTTTGCCTTCCAGCACATATATCCGTACCACATTGTCGGAACCTCAGAGCGATTCACGATCATATCCATCCGCCAATCAAAAGAGCAGTCTCTCCGCCCCGGATCCGTCTGGGGTGCAGAGTTCCACCAGCACAACTTTGACTGAGAAGACAACGTCGATACGACTACACACAACGGTATCCCCTACGACGATTCCCTCCACAGCAAGTTCTTCTCACAGCAGCATACCCCCATCGACAGCCGTTCCAAGTCGAGCCGTCCGTGTGTCGCGTTCCCACACATATATGATCCCTGCAATCGTTGGGCCTGTGATATTGGTGCTGGTGTTGGTGGTGTTGGTGGTATTTGCATGGCGTAGACGGAGACGAAGACAAGCAATGATAGGCGTTAAACTGTCAGGTAAGCGCGACCATTTATTGGACATACATGAGCCTTACCGGACTTGGAAGGCGGAAGCGGACTTGTTGGCGGGAATGCATGTCCTGAAGATGCTTCACATGAAAACAAGTCCATAGCTGAAGGAAAGATGTGGCGATTTGGACAAAATGGACATGAGGAAGAATACGATGCCGACAGGGGGCCAGTCAGCGACGTGGCTACCATTGATGGCTCGTTAATAGCTTTTCTGGGTAATAACCAGATGAACCACTACGACAATCCGTCCGGATCGTTCAACCAGTCGCATCCAGATTCAGCTGTGCCTTACAACCGTCTCGGTTCCATCAGCCCGCACATCTTGGAGGATCCGCCAATGACGCACCCAGAGCCACCACATCCGCATTCTATCTCGAACACAGTCCCGAACGAGCCTCTCCAAGAGGACGCCGGTGTACAGCCGATGCTTGCGCTCCCGCCATGGCCTCGCCGCGAGTCATCGTCTATATCCCTATCCCATCTACGTCCACTGGGGCCGAGAGGACCGCTCCTCTCGTACTCACAGCTATACGGAGAGTTCGGCGAAGGGGACACAAACTCTGAATGGCATGTCGATGCGTCCCAGAGCAGTTGGGGTGAAGTCGAGATGGTAGATCATCGACGTCGACGCGCAGAGGTGGAAGGTCCTAGTCACAGCCAAGACGGAGACACAGAGAGCGACACTGGGCAAGAGGAGAGTTATGGAGAGAATATAGACAGCGTCGAGGCAGAGTCTATCGACCGCTGCAGCGAAATGACTCCACCACCACCGTACGAGGAACGAGGCTGAGTTGTTCTGTTCGCTTTCCGATTAGTCAATAATCATTTTCTCCAGCGCATGCTCCAATGTCGCCTGTATAGCAATGTCGACGATGGCAATATCGATACGTATAGATTCTCGAGGAGCAGAGGAACAGCGTCTCGGCACTTGCCATCTCCGACTCGGCATTCCCCGATGTGCGTACCGCGAGATACTGACTGAGGACCAGGTTACTCGCCTCGCCCTCTTCCTCACCCGAGCACTATTGCTTGATAGAATGACAAAGTGCCTTTTATTTCCGCCCTTCAACGTAAGTTGCTTGGATCCTCAATAATCTAATGATCATGTAGGTCTTGTAGTCAAGGCCAAACGCAACCTCCGAGTGCACAATCGTGGCCAGAGTAGCTGAGCGGGAGGCGTCGGTATGAAGCTACGCAAACAGCCTACTGGGAAGCTATTGCACAAGCAAGTACGCACTCTGCAGCTGCTCGAACACGACCATGTACTGCAAGCTTGGCCAAGGGCTCAAACACTATATATAGTATTAATCAGAGTCGTGCCGCGTTTTGTGCCCTGCTTACCGAGTACCATCTCTAGATGCTACAATTCGCTCGTTGAAGCCGAAGCATTATCCCAGTCCAGTAGTGCCTGGTTTGTCGCCGTCGTCCCTGCAACCTGTCCAATAACCTCATGTTCCGGGTCTTACCGGACGTGCGCGGCGTCTACGGCTCTTATACTGCATTGACTTACGTATTAAAGAACAACAAACATAGGCGTGCAGTACCTGGATACCGCTGCAAACGTTCAGCTCGCGGTTTTCTTCGCCGGCGACGTGGAGCACGACCCTTGTGCAACCGATCGTGAAACGGGCACACGTGAGTTTTCTTTGATATAGGGCACCGACGACGGCCCCCGTATAGTGCATATCTCCCCCTCCTTCTCTTTCCCGTGTTCTCTCCTTCTGCACGGCGGGCATCTCCCTGCAGTCTATACCACTTTCTGTATTCGTCAATCGCTCTCTCTGCTATCATTTCTGCTGTTATTTGCTGTTATTCTCCTGTAATGCTCATGCTCTCGATACGACTCACGCTGTTTGCTGTGCTTCCAGTCTCATCGCTATCACTTCCTGCTATCCCCTCTCTATATCGCTCTCTGAATGCTCTCGAAAACTCATGGACGTCTACTTCAATACCACCGTCAATCACATCCCCGCCGTATCCCGTGGTCTCAGATGTCGAGCTCCTTGTCAGAGGTACGTTCCATGTCTCTTTCACAAAAGCACTGTTGGCGATGATGTATAAACAGTGGACACAAGCCTGACAACGTCATGCGTGACGCATCTTGCAGGCGAAACTCAGTGCTACCGAGTCCCCGCGACCGTTGCAGCAGCAACGGTACCTACGACATCATTCACAACTACATCTTCCTCCAGCCCAATCCCAACATCGACTCCGACCGACCCGCAACCTACGACGTCACCTCCCTCCAACTCCACGAATGGGAATCCATTGTCCACATCGCCGCCGGCGCCAGATCCTACGTCGTCAACTCCCACTTCCTCTGCTGCGGCAGCGAGTCCAGTAACCTCGGGCTCCGATGTCACCTCGACGCTTTCTGATGCCACTGTCGTCTCTACAGAGGTAATATCCGGAGCGACGACCATCGTCACACACGTATCCTCAATAGTGGCCATATCTACCATATTTGGGTCCACTGTCCCGACCCCGGCAAGCCCGTCGAAGGCTTCAGGGATTGTATCTACGACGACGTCTTCCTCCTCAGCTCTTCCCGCCTCTCAATCTGGATCCGCCAAAAGCTCGAAGCGTCCCGCATTGGGAATCATCCTTGGGATCATCGGGGTCATCCTACTTTTGGTACTGTGGCAAGTCTATGCGTGTCGGCGACGGCGGGCGAGGCGGCTAGCTGCTCTCCGAAGTGCTATACCTTTTGGTGAGTGTCCATGAGATGCTTAACACTCACCTCGTACCCACAATGTCTCTAGTCTCCGAAGCATTTGTGCCAGGCTTTGATATCTTGGATGACTCCCCATCTTTTAGGGATGAGAAGGCAGCGAGACTCTCCGTCTCGGCATCGGTGCAACCGAGCAGATTCTACACTCCAGATTCGGCGTACCACTCAGGCGCTCGTGGCCACGACGCTTCCGCATCTACTACTATCGCCGAAGCAGACCTAGATGTCTCGCTTTCACCTCAGCCCGCGATGCCTCCAACCGTATCCGAGATCGAAGACCAGCCTCGCCCTCGGCACATCAACGATGTGATAAGGGAGAAGCTGGACAGGGCGCGCACCCGCGCAGCGCGCTCGACTCCAACGTCGACGTCAGCTTCCAACGCCGCTGCACCCACACCTCGAGATCGTTTTCCCCCATATCGGCAAGAGGAGGACGGGGGCGTCCGCTTGGCTGGCGGGAACTTAGGCGAACGAGGTGTAGACGCGACGCACAGGATGCCTGCAGGGGCTCCACAAGAAGACGTGTGGTCGATTCGGCGCCCTAGTATGGCTACCCTGCCTCCGCCCTACGAGGAGCGTTAATGTAACCTCCCGCGGCAGTCAGAGCTGTCGCTGCCTTTAAGTTGGCCGACCGCGTGAGATGGAGCGACGAGCATCACTCGGTACTCACAGATGGCATGTGGTACAGCGCCCCGGAAACCCACTATCCGTATCGTTGTTTCTAGCAGGATGTATCCTTGTCGATAATGTAAACTAACCGTCCACAAGGCGTGCGTTCTTTCCACGTCCGCAGCGTGAGTGACCAGTACGCGTCGTTGGTGGCGTGGGAATACAAAGTTGGGGCCGTATAGCAACCGTATAGTTTGCGTTTGGTTTGCCTCCGCCGTGCTCGCATGCCAATGTCCGTTCTCTACCGCGCCCATGAAGGTATGGACAGTCTCAGTATTCTGGGATCCTCCAATGAAACTTGTAGTATCTCTCGTCGGCGTACGCTGTGTGTGTCCTTTTAAGTTGCCACTGGTGTGCGCCCTCACCAGCCTCATCCATATATCAGTTTGTTCATATCGCATTATATCTCATCATGGCCTCATCCCGAGTGACAGATACAGAATTTATGGAAGCTACATTGCTCGCGAGTGTTGACAAGCGTGGGCATGCATCAGGTTTGCAATGGAGTTTGTTCAACTTATCAACTTACCGTATGCACAGCTCGTCGCAGAATCTTATATGGGCTCTCAAAAGTTGACTTCGTGCGCCATGCATTCTTGAGCTCGTGATATAGGTAAGACTCTCTGAGCTGAAATGCACTATCAAGTAGACCCCTCGATCTGACGAATTCCGTTCAGTACCGCGACTTGCGGTGTCCCCTTGGTTGTTGCACCTTCGTAAGCATCAACTGAGACAGTCACCACACTTGAAAACACATCAGCGTAGCTATCCATATTCTATCCTTTGGTATTCTCGTTGACTCACACGGCAAGCAGTTACGTGGGATCGCAAATGCTTATAACTACTACGATCGCTTGCATCTTCTTGTTTCTTGGCTCTCTCTTGATTTATGCTGGTAAGAGATGGTACAATAAGCAGGCTCGGAGACAAGCCAACACTACGTACAGTGCACCAAGTGGGTAGTCCATTCGTAAGATGGTGCGTATACGCTCTAATACTGATATTTAGATGCGAGGATAGCTCAAGATTGGAAGCCAATCTCCAGAAGACTTATCATACCTACCCCGAGCGAGAGGCTGAACCCGCATGCCTCAAACTTCATCTCCTCATGGTGTGGACCGGAATCCGCGGTCAGAGTTGCTGGCTCTACTACAACGCCGTTGCCCGAGAACACCGAAGAAGACATCCACTTCACTCCACTTCCCTGTGCTCAGCTTTCATATGCGAATTCTTTCACCTCCCCGCCAGCCATCCAACGCCCACAATCCTGTGCTCTCAATACCCATTCGACGGAGGACCTTCTTCAATTTGGTCGCCGTGGTTCCTTCTGCGAGTCACATCCGCACACTGTCGCACGACCTGTCATCGAACAAGTGCAGAATTTCCTCAGTACAGCTCCCAGCGCACGTGCGCCGCATCCACTTGGACCCAGGGCGCCCTTGCTCTCATATGAGCAATTGTTTAGTGCCACCCAGCTGGGTCGTCGTGCTCCGGACAAACTGGTCCAGGAGAGAGGCGACACATTCCGACCTATCACCTCTCAGGTTCCCGCCCCCGAACCAGTCGTCGGACAACGGCGGCAAGCAGAAGACGGAGGTGTTCGCCTAGCGGGCGGGCGACTGAACGAGGAACCGCAGACTCAGTGTGTAGAACACAGTGGTAACGCACGCATGACTTTGACGGGACAGTCGTTCGTCAGTGGGCAGTCTTATGATCGTATGACTTGTAGCGACGGAACACTGCCACCCATATATCGCGAATACTGAAACACGATTACACGAGTCGTTATGCCCTTGAACCGGGTATAGAATGCTAATCCTACAACGTTGTGAAGCCTTGCATTGCATTGCAAGGCCGTGGCATTTGAGTGACGGGATCTGCTTATGCACGTGATCGATGGCGCTTTCGTGCTTCTTGACTTTTCTCCATCGCAACCACGTCAACTTGAACATCGCACATCTGCAACAATACTCAAATGCCATTGGCGCATATGTTGTAAGATAATCTTTAGTCTGATATTGCACACTCACGGTGCTTTGAATTGGAGCGCGTCGAAGGAAGTTGGTGTCCTGAACGCTGAGCAGAATGATTACATGCCTTCTACTGCTGTTGATCAGTGAGCCTTCGATTGCGATATGATACAACTGCTCTACTCATTGATAGATCTTGATAGAGATGGCTATCAAAGACCGACGAAGGCTTGCGTAAGGACAGTACGTTCTTTGCGTAAAGTTTGCTTTTCGATCATCTATCAGTATTCTGACATGATGATGCATATAGCCTCACCTTCTGGGTGCCACAAATGGTGCGACTATAGAACAGTCAAACTACATCATTCGAGTCCGTTCGGGAACTCATGGAGGCTTCTCTGTCGCATCGAACCTTCTGCTCGACGACTGACGCACCCTTGCAAAGAGTACATGGAAGCACCGTCACCTAGGTTCGACGGAAATATAGTACGGTGTGATCTCCGTACAACCCTTGATCACGTTCGAGAGGTCGCGGCGAGTACTCGCAAAGCTCTATGGTAGGGTTCGATGCTCAAGCGCCGCTGCGACTATCTGTCATATGGCATAGCCCCCCTATGACACACGTTAATGGCATTACATGGCTTCTGATTTGGAAACATTCTTCCTGACCGGCGCGCATTCACAGATCGTAGCCTCTTCTCCTTTCGACGTATAGCCCTTGTCTAGGTGGCTACCTCTCCCCAACTCCGGCCTGTGTCTCGCGGCTCTTCTCCCTCCTTTTTCCCTCAACACTTCCCCCTGTTCTCTGTTCTCAAGCGTTGTTGAGCTCATTCAAGCCTTCTACACGCTCTTTAGTTTGCTTATCTATCGCACGGTGTCGGGCAACGTCGCTGGCATTTTGTATTGTCATTGCCCCATCGACTCTCGCTCGTTTATGCAGTTTGCCATGCCCCTTTGCCGTGTTCATTTACTTATTTTCATCTTTGTTTTATCCACCTTGGGATCCTTAGCTCAAGCTTACGCGTACTCTGGAACCCCGCTGCCTGCGCATGGGTCATCGGGCAAGGCGGAAACGCTCGATTCTAGGTCTAGCCCAGATGCCTCTATAGAGTCGCTCGTCTCGCCTAGCTATGTTTCATGGACTGTGCATACAACCCACTGGTTAGGTAAGAAACACTCCTATTGCGCAGGTTTCAACAATCGTTGATAGGATATGTAGCTGCGGCAAGAGACAGTACCACAGACTCATTTAGCAACTCAAACTTGTCGTCGACCACACTGACTTCGACCACTTCCTCGCAAGGGATTTACTCGTCCACCACGTCCGTCACAACCTCCTCGGATGTCCCAGATACTTCCTCGGTGTCGTCTTCGTCTTTAACTCCCACAAACTCATCTTCGCCCCCGTCTTCATCTACCACAAACTCTTTTCTGACATCGTCTTATGTACACACCACAACTGATACCGAGTTAACCTCGCCCTCCGAAGCATCTAGCACTGCAACTGTTTCGACATCGTCAATCTCAAAAGCTTCTGAGTCAACTACTGGAAGTTATCTGGCGTCGAGTGGTCATGCATCAAGCAGCACTGCTGTGTCTGCGAAATCGGCTGTTCCGCCATCATCTTTGGAATCACAATCACTGCGCTCTACCTCGATAAGCGCGACTATTAGCATGGGCATTGGACCTGCTCGCTCATCTATACCTCCGGCGCACCCCTCTGCTGCTACCAGAACGGCGCAGTCCCCAAGAAAGAAGTGGATAGTGGCCGTCGTTGTTCTTGCGATATTTGTTTCATCACTTCTCTTCCTTACAATGCTGTGGTGGCTACGAAAATGCCATCGCCGCTCGTCGAGAAGCAGTGGGGCATTTGGTGAGTCTAGTATACATTATGCACGCAACTTGCGCTGATGCTTCCTTTGCAGACGATAATTGGACGCTCAGAGACTCTGTCGCCACATCTGTTGAGGACCCGAACGAGACACATGCCACCATGATATCTCCGTCCATCATGTGCGCAGGGGAGCGCGAATCAGCCTTCGTTCCGCTTCTCGCATCGACCCATCCCACTCTATCTCTCGATACTACTGGCCTCGAGGTCGCTAGCCGCCAGCCTTACGAGGGTCCGCAGCGATACCTCACCGTTCCACAGACCCGCGCGCTGTCTAGCTACAGTCAGATTGGCCACGGCAACCTATGGGATGTCTACGGGAGCACAACCGCTGCCGTGCTCTCAGAAAACCGATTCTCCACCATCTCGTCGATACCTACCACTCCCGAGACGCACGTCGAGCCCAGTCTCACTCCGCTACAGCGGCCCCGGAGCGCGTCTGTTGCTCTAGAGCAGGGCCCCGCTGACGACACTGCTCGCGTTCAAGCAATGGGACAGAAAGCAACCCACAATCCCTTCCGCGCAAGAAGCCTCCGACGGAGTGCGAGCGCCGCCTATCCAACTCGAAGCGAGACTGCGCCTCCCATGCTCATTGCGCGGCGGACAATCTACAACCCGTTCCGCCATCCGAGTATAAAACTAGCGCAAATCCCCGACATCCCGCTTTCTCTGCAGCCAGGCGTAAGGGGTGCTGCGCCGTTGGTGTCGCTGGATACTGAAGTCGCCCAACCTTCGCCGCGGAAGTGGGATACCACAGGCGAGCCAAGCCCTTGGATGCTGGCACAAGCAGAGATTGCGTGCACGGAGCACCTCCATGTACCACAGACATCGTGGAGCACGGAGTCTCTGACACAATCTTCTACAAATTCAAAGTGGCCCGCGATGTCGCCGGAAGCTTCTCAACGCGAGTGTTACGCCGACATGAGACTATCATCCGAGTCCGGAAACGAAGTTGTCTTCTTTCATGCTATATGATTATTCGGTATTGACCACGCATGAGCGGCTTAACGGATCACGACGCTCACTAACCTACATTCTTTTGAAGTTGTCTGTAAGCTACGCAGTTGTTGTTTTTGGGTCTGTAACCTTGTTCACGCGGCTACGTCGGTGATACTTGTTCGCTATCCATCTTCTCTCCTAGACCATGTAGGGACCTTATATCGGACGCTCTTAAATCGACTTGTCACAGGAATGCTACCTCAAATAGCATTCCAGCACGTCATCACTGCAGATCCAGCCAGATCGGTTGAGAACAAATCGAGAAGACATTCTAAATAAGATAAATATCTGCAGACGATCTGCGCCCCGCCACATCGCATGGCGATCGATGTCAAACCCGACATGTCTTCCCAATCCAGCCCAGATTTGATGCTCCCTGGCGTGCGCACCCGCCGCTTTCAGATACCCTTCCCGCTCCTGTTACCGCCCTGTACACGAGCCCTGATGATACACACACATACATAGCACCCATGAGACCTCATAATATATGCTATTTTCCATCTGTAGTGATGTACGAAGCCTGCAAGGTCGAAACACCGTACCCGCATCAAACAGGTCGTCCGGCGGGCTCTCCCCTCGATGACAGGCGAGAAACTTGGCTCGTGACAGGCCCAGATCTAGTAGCAGTCAGTGACAGCTCGGGGGCTTGTGTATATATGGCCGTTGCGAGTGCGCACCTGGCTGAAACTTTGTTGTATCCCCAGAGCCCGCCTTCACCTCTGACACTGCACCTCGCGATCGCGAGCATGCCGACTGGAGTAACCCGCCCCTCGGAGCCACCGTTGCCTGGAAACGAGCGACCGTCCAAGCGTCAAGCCCGGAATCATCCGCTGGCAGGACGAGGTAGACTTCTACTGCCGCCTGGCTTTACCTCCACGCGCAAGACTGGCGACAATGCACGCCCAGCAGCTAGTTCAGTGCGCAGTACTCCAGCGCCGTCGACTGCAGCCCCGTCCACGGCTCCCAGCAGGGCACACTCGCCAGCATGGACAGCGACAAGCAGCCGTCGCGATGCAAGCCCCTCCTCTCCGACAGCAGGTGCTGGAACTTCGCACTCAGATGCAGGACGTCGTCGTGCGGTGTCCTCTAGCGCGTGGCAGGCCCAGGATGGTCTTGCTGACAAGGGGAAGGGTCGAGCCAGCCAGGTCGCTGCCAACACAGGTATGTCAGCAATGGTAGTCCGGTTGTATGTACATATGAGTGACTGACCTTCAAAGGTATGGGGCGGCTTGAGGTGGACACTCTCAGGGAGCTAGAGAACACCGTAGAATCGCTTCAGTCGAGGCTACAGATCATGGAGGATCAAGTCAAAAAACTTACCCGTGAGAACTCGCGTCTGTCGGTGGCAGTTGCAGAGATGCAGACTATGAGCGAGGAACAGCGCGAGTTGGGAGACGAGATGGTTGAGCGTGTCCAGGACGTCAAAGGCCGCATTGCCTACCTCGAGAACCTGTCGATGGATGACGGCGAGCAAGAGGGAAGGGACGCAGACGCTGTGGGTGGTACACCGGTGGGCGAAGGTGTGATTGTAGCATCAGCGAGCAAGAGCGAGCTTAAAACAAGGGCATTCTTCGTGAGTTGGCTCTCTGTGGGTGTGGTACATGACTTACAGACTACTAGGCATGCATTCGGGCGGTGCTCTTGGGCTTGATGGGCATCCGCAAGAAGGACATGCTGCCAGAGGTGATGCGCCGAGGGTTCTGGTCCTCGGAGAATGTGATGGACCCTAAACGCCTGTTGCGCCCACGATGGGATGACGGATGGCCAGTGAACCGTGCAGGGTGGGTTGGAGAGGTTGTACAAAAGGTGAAGCAGGATGGTCGGAAGTGGTCGACGTCGCTGGCCCAGGAGATGCTGAATGTCCTGCCGGATGACGTGGTTGAGGATGGGTTGGAGACCTGCTTTGGAACCCTTGCGAAGCGTTATCGCGAGGCACGGGACAAGTCCAAGGGAGCGCAGGAGGAAACACGTATCCAAAACAGACGTCGTCGTCGAAAGGTCATGGTAAGCATTAATTACATAACACGACCTGCCAGCTCACTTACAGTCGCGGTGCAGAAAGCTTCGGAGCGCTCAGCGGTACGCAACAAGATACCGTCGCTGAAAGGCCTTGAACACGACTGGATGTTTCAATGGCAGTATCAGTCGACGGATGAATCCGACAGCGACCCAGTGACTGCCACAGCGCTCGACCCAGACACTGAAGATGAGGGCCACGGATTGAACTCACTCGGCACCAAGGGACCTGCAAGGACACGTCCGTGGCGTCAGCGCGCACCGGCATACCGTCCGCAAGCAGTGAGTACTCACCTATGCATCGACGATGGGGATGTGCTGGATAACTGATCACAATGAGCAGGTGACGGCGAAGTTTGATGAGGTAGATGTCGAGGTATTCAAGGCACGCAACGCAGCGGACACAGACACTAATCAAGGAAACACTCACCGTGCGCGCAAGCGGGGTGCGTCACGGTCTGCTCAAGAATCAAAACTTCCCATCCTCCGCAAGAACGCCGAAAAGAAGGATGGCGTGAAAGTTGAGTTGCAGAAGATTCCGCTGGCGATGCTTGATCCGGGCTGGTGGAAAAGCGAGCATGGCAAGCCATATCGCAGTGTGCAGTACATTGCCGACTGGGTTGCAGGCGAGACAGAGAAGGAGCTTGAGGTGGAGGATGGCGGGGATGGTGATGACGGAGCAGAGGGACAAGCAGAGGAGTGAGGGGAGAAGAGAACAGGCAGGCATGTAGCACTACAACCGGGACGAGCACCGCCCGAGGCTCGGCATGTTTGAGAAATCAAATCGGGTTCAGTGCGCATCAGATGTCAGGCTCCTGGGCGTTCTGCGGCCGCATTTATCATGTCAAGCTTCGTACGGGGTGTGCTAAGTATGCTGAACTCACATGGGATAGAGACATCGTCACCCACAGCTGAACATCTTGATAGTCGACAGTTCCTAGGGCGAAATGCCCAGAGAATGCGTGGATATCCACAACCTGGGGGTGACCTAGAACCCCGTGGTTCCAAGTCCCAATTCCAAGATCGCTGGCACTGCCAAAGATAGACATCAGTGGGTATCACCGGGCCAGGAACCGGAAACTGGCGTACCGTAACGACCAGGGCATCTGAGGGACATCAGCATCGGCGAGAAAAGGCCGGACGACTGCGCAAGTGGTTTGAAGGGGTGGGAGTCTTGGATCGTTGCGGAGATGAGATATTTGCAGTATATACTCAATCTTAACAGGCTGTCGCCCGTTAATGTATGCAAACTGTGATTTTGATCCATGGGCTGACGTTGCTGCCCCATAGCGAAGGCCACACACTAGTACTGTTGCGTGGGATTGAACTGCTGCAGCAACAAACGATTCCCCCGGGCAGCCGACTGGCGCTGCATCCGGGATAAGTTCCAGCTGATCCGCCCAAAGCTGTCGGAGATAATAAAATATCACGCTGTACAGGTTGACCGACCGGAGATCAATGCTCCGGGGATAGAGGGCTAGCTGGACGGTGGCTAACAAGATGAACATGAGCTGATATATGTCACTAGTATCACACACTTACCTGTGTCGGTTTCGGCATTCATGGTTGCTATCAGAGTAAGCAATGTTCCTCGTTGGGAAGTCGTCTTGCTGGCATCGCCTTTCAAGACGCCTTTTAGTTTGACAATCATTTCACGGTCCTGCACTGTCTGCTGGTCGCCTAGATTCTCCAGATGTGATATCTAAAGTGTTGAGGTCAGTAGTGACCTGCGGGTATGCTGCTGACCTACGAGCTCGAATATCAATATAGCCTTTGTCCATCCTCTCATCAATGTCGCCTCGATCTCGCCTCCAGTGTGCCCATTATGCCGCAGCTTCACCAAGAACCCGTTGTTGCGTTCGTACGGGTATGTCCACCAGCCGTAAACTGGCCCAAGCATCAGCACCCACATCCAGAGATGCATGAGAATATGAAAATAAGGCACAAGATGACAGAACATTCGTGCCCAGGTTTGACACGCGCGCTCGTGACAGTCGGCAGCGCGCATAGTCTCCTGGACAGTAATCGACTGTGAGCCATAGATCCGCAACGCTACCGCCCACTCCATAGTAGTCTTGAAGTGACGGCGGTAGTTGCGATCCATTCGAAGCTGTGCAAGCTCTTCCATGTCAGCAAGAGTTGTCTCGGAATTAGATGCAACATTTGTGCGCCGCCGCTTGTTAAGCAGCTCCTCGACACTTGCATGACCGCGTGCGGCTTTCGTGGACGCGCGCGGCTTTGGCGCATCACGATTTGGTATTTGCCCGTTGATCTGCCAGGCTGCGTAGAGGCCAGGGATGAGCACATGTGTGAACACACGCCATTGGTCGGCTTTCCCCGCTCCGCTGACGATCAGCTACATTGCATCAGTAACATAACGCGAAAGAGATACTGTGCGTACATTATTGGGAAGGCGTGTCACTGACGCGGGCCAGATAATGCCGTCAAGGTATTCCTGGAATTTTTCCAGGGGTTTGTCACGTCGATTTCGCTGCGTAAACATCCCGCCCTTCGACAGAATATTCTGGATGACGTGTTTAGCTTCACCTGGTGCAAGTCATTAGTAGCTTGACAGTCTGTATCATCTGAAACCGCTGCTCACCCAGGTATGCGCCATGCATAAAGTCTGGAGGTGAGTCGCGCCCAGGGAGCCAATCAGGGAGTGCATCTAAGAATGACCACTGGACACCGCGTTTCTCGTAGATTTCGGCTTGATCATCAATGTCTGCGTCGCGCCAGATAAACGCGTACTTCAGAAACCGCCAGTCGTTCCGGTATTTGAATCCTGTGTGATACAATGCATCTGGTGTCAAATATTAGTTTGAAATATTCAAGGGGCTCACGAGCAGTGTCAAAACACTCTGGATTAACCAGGGAAGAAAACGGGACCTCGCATGTGTCGCACATGAAGTGTTCGCTCGTGTGACCGCGCAGTCCGTTGAGCTTATGGGAGGCGGGGAGGTCGGAGACAATGTTGTTAAGAAAGGCATGGAAGACATCGTGCGAAACCACGCCATTCTCCCCGGGCATGCAGACCAATATCCCTATAGTTTCATGTTAGCGCAATGACCGCTTTGGAATATACAGTGCCCACCGTTGTAGAGCTTCTCCAGCTCCACATGCAGTGGTCCAAGAAGCCGGTTAAGCTGCGCCGTGCTGGGTTCGTTTGGCCCAGGGATTACACAGTAAAGCAGAGTCTCCTCACGCCGCAAACGTACACTCCGCGGATTGTTGCATATAGTTACATACACTGCCCCGACGGAATAACCACCCCGTTTTGTTGCCCGAAACCTAATCATTCGCGCAATGAGTGGAATGAGTGCCATAATCCCGCACTTCAAAGCACCATACCAGTCGATGTTAATCTGTAATACCAATCCATTTGGCAGAGCAACGAAGCGCTGCTGCACATCTTGGACATCGATGTCTTCAACACCCCACTCACCCCCGCGGCGACGCTCGAGTCCTGCCGCAATACATCGCCACCCCCAACCATCCATCATGTCGAACATGTGATAGTTAGGGTCCTCCCAGCCCTTCCAATCATCGCGTTCGGCCGGAGGGACAGGGCCTGGGAGGTCGTTATCGCCTCGCCACTTGTCCCAGTCGTCGAGCTTGCCTGGACGAGCGGCCATGCGCACGATCGAGTCGATGAGCGCAGTTGTGGGGATTACCTTCACTGGGATACGCTTGGTTTTGCCTTCGGAATTCTTCTTATATTTAAACAGGAGTCCGGGACACTCACGCTCCATACACAGGTGACTGCCAAGGCTGTAGAGCGTCCGTGGATGATGATGAGCCCAGCATGTATCGCAAGTGAAGTAGTATGTAATGTAGCGGTCGGGATCGACACCAAGGCGCCGCTCTACTGTCCGGAGGGTTCGCGCCATGTTGTTGAGATCGGGAACCGTGAACCCGGTGATTTGTGGGAGCGCGGCCAGCTGAGTGTGAAAGCCGTCCAATAGATGCTTGCAGAGTTCCTTTGTGGCCCCATGGACAGCGGACGCCAGGTAGACATGCATATAGGCATTCCGAACGAGAGAATGTTCAAGCAGAGCACGAGGTCGTCCAGTTTCGTAGCTGTAGGCAGTAGGAAGGCCACCTGCAAGGTCATCTTCTTCGTCTTCGAGGATCTGATCAAAGAGGGTCTCGATGTCGACATAGAGTGGGTCCTCACGGACGTCAACAGCATCAGGGTCATGGTCATCCGAGCGAGCAGGAGTAGGGGGACGCGAGAGGCCATCAGGGCTGGGAGAGCGCGAGGGACCGAGGTATGAGACACCACCATCAGACCTGTCGTCAGGGATGTCGAGCATTGGCGGTGGCGAGGCCACAGGGGTTGGTGTACGAGAGAATCGCCATTGAAGCCTGGGGGCATCGTAAGCGGGAAGGTGTTGATCAAGCAGATAGTCGGGAGGCCCGGGCGATGGTGGAAGGCTTGCATGAGCGCGAGGCAGAGCCCCGCCCGTGTCGTCGTTGTCAAGAAAGACCCCAGAGTTGTCGAAAACATTGTTTTCGCGCTCTCCAGGATCAGACAGGGCGTCGTGTAGCAAATAACGTACCTGATCGCCGTCGGCCACCTCAGCACCATCTACCCCCAGATCAGCGCCCTCAGCACACTCCTCCAAGCGCGAGGCTGCCTGTACCCAGTCTTCTCTGTTGTCTTCTTCGACCAGGGCTTGACCGTGAGCACGTTCTCGAGGGCCAGGAATGCGAGACCCAGTGGCATTTTGGTGGCGCAGCTGGTTTGCTTGTATGCGGGCAGACTGCCGGACGTGGTCGTTGATGGTTGCGGTAGTGTGGTACTGGGGCACGATAGATGCAGCGCAAGGGGTGCAGGTACACAGATAGCGTGTTTGAGTATCAGTGCGAGAGGCCCGAGGCATGGCAGACAAGCTTGAGATGAGAGTACGTAGTCAGTAGCTTAGCAGTAGTAAAACGACAAGTCTCGCGCGCCTGTGGATCCCCTACCATCACGCGCTCCTGGGGAAATCCCGCTCCTTAGATTGGTTTCTTACGCCCATCCAAATGCAATCCGATCACATTAGGTTCTCATTCAAGATCTCCTACGGATTTGTCCCATCACATATCTGCCTTGATCTGCAGTGCATCCTTGCCTCTTCTTCTCTCCGAAGCCGAAGCATCACTCTCGTAGTCGGCGACTGCTTGCGTCACAAGTACCCTCAAAGCTTTGCTATTCAAGACCTCTTCATACTAGCGGGGTTTCGCCGGTGCAAGCGGTGCCCAGAAACCATCTCGTTTTGCTCCAATGGTTCTCTCTGGATCTCCCCGGATGCACTCGGCGACTTGGGATATGTCGCTTACCTGTGTCTGTCGGTCCGTACAACGTGGAGTCAGGAGGGCTGAAAAGCAGGACCAAATTTGCTGTCAGCCCCCATGTCCGAAACCGCCGCAACGATCACGCGATATACGGCCCCGTAGAATAAGAGCGACGGAGGATGAGGTAGTAGCTACTACGTGAGGTGAGTACTTCTGGCATGATACACCGACAGTAGCTTGGTTATCGCATTCTTTGTACACTGTGCGTCCAGATGTATGCAAAGCACTGGCCAGCGAGATTCAATATAGGCCATTAGTTTCACATCACTATAGCATGTTTGTATGTCTTGAATGTGGACTTGCCACCTTGCTCTGGTGAACTTATCACTAAGAGTGGCACTGTAAGCAAAGAATCTGCGAGTCATTGTTTGACTAATGGGAGCACTCGACTCGAAGAAGCCTGTCTATTCAACATCCCTAGACCTCCTTCAACGTGTCATCCTCCTGCCTCTTCAACTTCACCAGTCGCTCTAAAATCTTCTGCTCATAGTCAGCGATAGCCTGTTGCACAAGTAGTTTCACTCTATCCCAATCAATCTCAAGCCAGACGTGGGGCGATGTGTATTTCATAATCTCCTCTTCGTCAAGTGGTTTCTTCGGGTCATCCCGAGCGGTAGCGGTACATGCATTGGCTGCCCGTAAAACGGGTAGGATAGATGAACTGTCAAGTGACCATATACGTAGTGAGCACTCATAGGCACTTGTGGTGGTACGAGGTACTGTGCTCTCACCTGGCTCCCATGCGTCGGCAAGTCGAGCAACCCTTTCTACATCAATGCAGCATACATTTCCTCATTGAAGTGCACTGTGAGATCCCCATGTGCGCACTTGTGTGAAGATGTACGGGAGAAATTCACGAGACAAGGCATCTCGTCCAATCTCTTGAGGATATGATGCTGAGTGGCATCGGGTAACGTTTTCAAGTCATCGGTTCTGTACTTTGTTAACCCGAGGCGATTGAGTCGCTCGTACGCACGCACAGTGGCAATTATACAGTCATGTTCCTAAAAACTGCTTCCCCATATGATCAGCCGCACGACGTACCGGAACTTTTCCTTCTGATCATCAAGTAGGTTACCCTTTTGTGCTAGCGATATTCCACAATACTCCAATATCAAGCAGCAGATTCCGGTACCATCCGACTCCGACTCGTACAATCCGAAGAAGTGTGGCATTCGATCACCTAGTTTGAGTTGTTCGTATACGCTGGCCTCGTGTTTCAGCTTACTCCCTTTCTCGTGGAGACTCAGCTTGCAAACAACTTGACCAATGCCTGTGTAGGCTCGCCTGAGTTTGCATGAGCAGATGTAGCGTCGAGAAATGGTTAAGGGGTAGCGACTCGGATGACGTGTCGGGATCCACGTCGTCGAGGTCGATTTCAGTGGCGGTGGTCGACAACTGGGTGACCACTTCACACGAATCCATAAACATGGATAATGGATCCGAGTGATGATTCCCCTTGGACAAGGACAGAGATTCCATGCTGGCGTGCTGTAGGGGTGTGTTGTAGAGCCTAAGACAAGAGGCCTGGTGATACGGGCTGACGTGATGGCTAACGGTCATCGCAGTGACAGCAGTCAGCATCTCCGCGAATTCCGTCCCCAAGCGACACAGTAACGTTTCGCAAATGCAACCTATCGGCGTCGTTTGAAGCAAATCGAAAACCATCAATCATCGGTGTCGAAAGGCGTTGAAGCGGAGCCCAATGCAATGCAAGCGCCTCGTCCGCGCTCCGCAAAGTTCCTGGCCTTCCAGTCGCCCATTTTTCCCTGGATATACTCTGCAACTTGTGGTTCGTGATATATGGAGCGCTTGGTCTCTGTCTGCGTTATATCTCTGCCGAACCTTACAAGGATGCTGGAGGGCTG
This sequence comes from Fomitopsis betulina, assembly GCA_022606075.1. NCBI lineage: Eukaryota > Fungi > Basidiomycota > Agaricomycetes > Polyporales > Fomitopsidaceae > Fomitopsis > Fomitopsis betulina. The sequence goes on from JABYQK010000131.1 coordinate 93,429, forward strand.
GAAAGCACGACCAAAGACCAACAGCCTGAGCTAACTTAGCGCGAAACGGTTCATGGGTCCTCCGGGACGCGATATGATGCAAGTCGGATACGAAAGCTATGGAGGGTATAATGTAGTGGGTACTTCAGAGGAGATGAGGTGGGTGCTCCTGGCATGTACCATAGCTTCGTTCTCACGTTCTTCTACTTCCACCTCCACCTCCACCTCCACCTCCTCCTTGGACTAGACGACAACTCGACCGCAACTGTGTAGTCCGACCTAGCACAGCCCGCTCACAAAGCCCATCAGACCTGGTGGTTTGATCTCCTCAACTTTGCGTATATGTTTTACTTACAGCGGGGTATCTGTGGATGTGATGGCGCTTGGTGTGTCTCTGCTAATGTACTATTGGCTGATAGAGAGGATGTGGGACTCTCATCGACGACGACTATTACCCACGCCATCCTTAGGGTTTTTACTTCGGGCTCAACACGGCTGACACATATCTGTCCAAAGCGATGCCGTGGTGGTCTATGCAGCCAAGGTTTCATCATCAGTGTCCATCGGGATGTGAGTTCAATGTCATAGCGGCCACTCATACACATGCGAGATCAGTTGTCAATCACATCCTCGGAGCCGCTGTACCTTAACTGCCTTTTCGTAGCGAACCCCCCTCCAATGCTCAGAAAACGACCCGCACCTGCCACCTCCCTTGACTCACACAATCCTTTAGTCCGTGAACCTTGGCTGACTGTAGTTTATTCCCTACTGAGGATCGCGCGCGCTTTCCGATTCAACATAGTCTGCACTGCGAATAAGTAGGATGGGGCACAGGAAGCAGGTCCTACATAGCAGCGGTATGTCTTTTAAAGTTGGCCATTGAAGTCGCGCTAACGCAACAATCTATAAGGGGCTCTATACCTTGCTGCATCTTCAATGACATCTCGTAGCCCAGTTTCAACACTCTCGGCCACGCATTCATCTGCGGCGCGTACCTCAACGTCGTCAGAAACCTCGCAAACATCACTAGTAACATCAAGTCATGCTTCGTCGGTGGGGTCCTTGTCTTCCCACAAAATCTCCACGCCGTTTTCTACGCCTCCCGTCGCACCTCTATCCGATACTACCTGGGAAACCTACAGTCTGTCTTCTGCCTCCGCAATACGTGGTACAACGACTGTCCCGAGCGAGACTTCACCTGCGGTTTACTCCAGTCAAACAACAAGTCTCCCTTATTCAATCTCGACAACCGCCACTATCTCCATATCGGTCATCATATTTAGCCCTCTGTCGACTGCACCGAGCGGGGGGCAGACACACAGCTCTAAGACAGTGCTAACCACTGTGATCGTCACAGTGGTTGTACTGCTCGCTCTCGGCGCACTTGCAACATGTTTGGTTTACAGGAGACGCAAGAAGAAAATTGCTGATACTGCTGAAGGTGAGTTAGTCCCTCGAATCGATCAGGTGTCCTATACGCTCATCATCGAAAAGAAGGTGGCATATCCGAGAATGACTACTCCGTCGAACTAGCTAGTGGGCACATTACCGTCGCGCATCTCGCGGCGGGATTCCACGACACTATCGAAGGGCAAGACGATCACACCTCTGCATGGTCTCACACATACCCTTTGAGCGCACCGTATTCGACATTATCATCGTCCGTTGACCTTCCTCTCGGAGACAACTACGACCCCAGACTCAGCGAGTACGGGAGTGGGCACGGTTTAGGCGATGTCAAGGTTGTACCGGCCACTCCGACAGCTTACGAGCGAGACTTCCCGAGCCCTCTGGAACAGTCATCTTTGAATGCAACGCTGGCTGACATCCCCTCCAACTGGTCGCACACAGCACTGGAAATCAGACCGAATGTCTCTCTATTCTCCATCCCAGCATTTCCGAGCGCCGAGCGACCCCCTTCTCACTTTCCGGGAGGCCCCCTAGTTCGAGCTGTACCTCGGCCTGACATGCCTTCCCTATATTCGACTTCTATTTATGGGCACGCCGCGCCACGCCACCTTAGCATTCCTTCACACATCTCGTCTCCCCCATCTACACCGCAAGCCTCAGTTCCCGTCTCGCTACCAACGGTCGGCCACCCGCTACAGATCGCAGAGAGGACTGAATCCCCTGTCGCGGCGGTGCCGCCATGCGTATGGCTGATATCAGAACGTGGTGCTGTCCGATATACTCCGCATCTGCTCAGCTACCAGGTCGGCTCCCACGGAACGTCAGGAGACCTGGAAGTGTCCCCCTGGCGTACGATGGAACCTGTTCCAGACGCCACCAGGCAATACGTCACCGAAGGGCGAACACTGCCTTCGCCACCCCCTCCGCCGCCATATAGTAGTGACAAAGAGTAGGAAGGGGCCTCTCAGTGCCTCACTGCGAGTGTCACACCTCGCATAACCTGATGTATGTTCCATGGGACGTGCGGTGGGGCATTGGATGCTGCTGCCAGGAAGTAAAGTTTGGACACCGCAGTGTATGCATTGTATTACACCTATGGACACGACAGTTGCGAGCAACGTGCTGTCACTTTCACTCGATGGTGGGTGCGACTCCAAGTTTATTCGCAGCTGACGACTTGGTGACTGGTAGTAGAGTACCGCAGCAAGTAGCGTCAATACGGGTGTCTCAACCCTGGGATGTCGACTCGATCTTTGTGCCTTCCGCTGGGGGACAGATGCGGGCCACCTTCCCAGTGACGAATTGTCGCATTTCCCGTGCTCGTTTTCAACTGCCGATGGGCTGTCCTTGCTAATCATTGGTTTGCGGTATTAGGTGTCTGAGGTGTTGACGACTCTCGATCTTGAGCCCAAAGGTGCTTCCATTTTACTTGATCTGTGCTGCCATTCTGCTGATACGAATCATGCTAGGATCATCTCGTCAAAAGATGCATGTCTATTGCCCTCTCGACCCGGCAACCTTGCTACGAAGCTTCAGCACTTGGCCCTGCAGAAACACCGGTCATAATTCATTCTCCGTGGTCAGATACCGCTTCCTTTCCACGCTTTCATCCTCTTCTTTCGAGGT